>CAUJGJ010000029.1:207500-218000 GCA_963170055.1 Halisarca cf. caerulea
TTCTAAGGATTCTACCTGTGAGATTATCCCTGAAATATGCACTCCCTTGATGCACTGATTCTCTCTTTCCGAAGATGATGCCTGATTGTTGGAGCTCACACAAATGAAAGAACAAGAACCTACTTTTGTTGCACTCGCCGAACTAACATCGTTGAAGCTCGCTTATCAAAAATACGATCTCACTTTAATGCCCAATGTTGGTCAGCTATCGCTGATATGTGTTGTGAATTCCTTCGCAATTAACACAGTAAAACTGAAGCAGCGCTCTACGAAGAGGAAGACTGAAACGGAACAAAACGCTACAGTGCTTCGTATTCGTTTTTTTGAAACCAAATGTGACCAAACTTTCACCTCCTATTGTAAGATAAGCTTTGAAAAATTTCGATCAAAGCACAGGCAGTTCGGTAAAACGCCAAAGAATTTTCGAATCTTGGCCCATTTGGCAGTCACATTGTTGTATTTGGAGCTCAATACACAATGTTATAAGGTCTAAATATCAATATCTTGAATTTCTGCCTTCCGATTCCTAAAATTCGATGAAGAATAGGTAGGATTTTGGATTCTATCGTTCGGGCCACAAAAAGCCATGATACCAGCCATTTGCACCATCACCTCGTTCACAGACCCGTAACCACTATTGGGCCCGAATGAGAACTATCATAGCGAGGTCTGACCTACTGTATGTTCATAACTAGTTATAGGATTGTAGCATTCTCTGAAATTCAATATAATGTTTGACGAAAACTTTGTTGATTGCTACGTACAGTACGTACATATTCATCTAATAATAAATACCCTAATCATCCAATACACACGCTATTTGCTTTACACTTTCTGCGGTTAACTGCATCATCTTTTGAAGGTAACCACATGTTGCTGAGAAGAAAACCGCAGAAGGTCGGCAGCATTCCACAAAGCTATTTAGGGGAAAATGCTACTTACTTTCAACAGGTACTGTACATTGATATTAACTTACGGTACAGTAAGCTTTGTTATTGCCAGAAAATTGTTAATTACAGTGTTTGTTATAAGTGTGTTTCACTGTACAATTTTAAGGTGTAAGTATTAGATAGAAAGTATCTTACCTGGCCCAAGAACAGCAATCTGTCAATGCATTTCTTGGTTAGGTTATAATTTACTCTTTTGGTATCATGAATACAAGTTCGATGAAGTTCCAGTTTCTACATGCATACAAGGGATAAAGACAAATGAAGAATCACAACACTCTGCTATTTAACATTGACAATAATTTAAAAGTTAACATTTAATACAGATGTAGTGAAAGTTTTAGACTGCAATCCTCACTTTAAAGGTACGAGAATCCAGTAGAAAATCATAGTAAAAGTCAAGAGGTGGAACTGAGCTCTCATGCTCCTCATCAGCCTTCAAAATAGCTTCCTTGACTTCTTCAGAACTGGGATGCTTCGGACTTCCTTCATCTTGAGAAAAAACATCCTCATTACCTTGAGAGCATTCTAACTCATCCAATGCCAAAAGCAAATCAACAACATTCCTCATAGAACTGGTTGAGGGTGTTTCCCCTGCATGATGTACTGCAACTGATGTGGAACTAGATCTTCTATAATACTCCTTAAAAGCCTATTGGTTTAACAAAATCATAATCACACACAAGCATACATACAGTACTAGAAATCATTTAATTTTCACAAAATACAATATGTCCAAACAATTCCTCACAACACTGTAACATCACCTTATACACTCGCCGAAGAACTTAAAGGAAACAAACCACAACAACTTTGCCATAATGAATGCTTGAAAAGGTTGATTTAAAAAGCACGGTTGTAATTATCAAGAGTTTTAATAATAATGTGGCTGAATCTAGAAGAATCAGGAATGTGCTGAAAAGGATTCAGGACTAGATAAACAACTAAATGCTTCCTTCAAAACATTGGCAAGCCAAATAACACACAGCCATGAACATTGACGGCACATATGTACTGTATATGCACACATGCATGTACCCACGCGCGCACACACACACACACACACACACACACACATACATACACAAACACATACACAAACACAAAGGATAAATAGATGAATGAGAGGGGGGATTAATTAATAAAAAAAGCAAGGACAGGGACATATGTTGCATGGTGTAAGGTATGTTTAACACATTGACAACCGTAAGAACTGGAAGTGGAAATTTACACCTCGTTCTGACAACCGCAAGCCTAGGTCATACGAGCACGCAACGTGTAATTTTCGAGAAGATTGTTATTTGCTCTTCTATCTCAGTGGAACAAGCTCACACTGTGTAGAAAGTCTTGTTAATTCGTAATTTCAAATGACACAGATTACAGAAATCGCATCGAATAGAGGATAGAGGTACAATTCGCAAGATAGGCAAGCCACAAAGTTACAACAAAGATCTAAACCACCGCGTTCGATGGTAGGTTAACAATAACCTTCCAAAAAGATCTGGTGTGCGTCAAACTTCTTGTAGCTTATTATGGAGGATACAAGGTCGTCTTAAGGCCTCTGTAAGCCGGCGTCTGTAGTTTCTTGGCCAGGTTTTCTTCGTAACAAGTCGAAATTTGACCGCCTTGTTTATTTAGCGATTTTCGATCCTTCAATCAATTGCAATTTTCTCGCGATTTTGGATTACAACATATAGCGCATCATACCTCATCAGAAAGCTCTATTTTTACTCTATCCAACGATGTCATACAAGCATAGGGTTGCTATACAAAGTAACAGGGGAAAATCCATTTGTAAAACATGTACGTGCTACAGGCGCATACAGCGCACGGTGATCAGAACGGCGATGCAATTTGGGCGCATCCGGCGTACGGTTGTCAATGTGTTAAGGTCTACAAAAGCATAGAGCCCAAAAGAGCTTAGATGGAGTTGGCGTACTGAGCAAACTCCTACACATACCCCACATTACAACCTTGTACTGTATATAGCACTCACTACTGTATATCTGCGGAATGTGGGAATTTGATTCTTATTCTAATCCAATAATTGACCAATGGATCTGATATGGTGCATTTTGGAATACATCAAAGACAAGAAAAGGAGTGGAGGCAGAAGCAGGAACGTTTTGAGGCTAAATACAAAATGGGCACATCATGGATGGGACTGGTAGCACAGGCAAAGCTGAGTAGCCCACAGGAGGACTACGCATTACTATGGCTGCTAGCAATATTTCAACCAATTCTACTGTTATTGTTCTTGTACCAAAATAATTTGACTCTATCCACAATTACCAAACTCAACTAAAAATAGCATTATTGAAGAAAGCTCTTCCTCAAAACACTTCAGAAAGTATACATAATAGCAAATTTGCTACATTTGGTCACATAAGTATACAAGTACAGAACGTACAATACCATTTGTGCAGTTGTGAAACATAATAATATATAAATCAGAACTAAGATCTTACTTTGTATTGAGGTTTACTTAATCGCAATTTCTCCCTTGACATAAAGCAAATCGCAACTTTCCAGAACTGATACTCAAATTCATCACCGAATAAACTATAGATGAATAAACAAAGACACCTAATAAAGTTGACAAGCATTGCCAGTCCACTGTATATCTATACAGTACGGTGCATAAAAAAGGAAACGGTAGTGGATAAGCGGCAGCGAGTTAACCGGTAAGCGGTAACCAATAAATGATAGAAAATTTGCCGTTACCGTTTAGCGCTTAACCCGTGTTGTTTTGACGTAAGTGATGACGTCGTATAAAATATGGACTCCCACATTGACTCGCTAGTAATGTGTGCCGCAAGAAATGGTTCTGACACTATACGTTAAGCAGCATTTTCTTCGGCTCTACAGCAAAGGCGAGATTTCATACGGCAAAATTGTGAAGCGTCTGAGTATAGAAGGATTCAAAGTCAGCAAAATGGCAGTTTGGGCGACTGTAAAGTATCAGCGCGAAAGAACAATAATTATTCATCGCAAAGAGAGATCTGGAAGACCTTTCAAGCTCACATCAGATATTCTAACTCCTTTCTGTTGTATCGTGGTGATCTGTTCCCAAAATACTTCACCATCATCGCTTTCATTGCTATTGCTCAGATCTCCTTCAAACAATGCTTGCATAACATATTATGACGTTTCTAACTTTGCCGGTTACCGGTTAAGCGCTAACAGAAAGGAATTTGTAGATAAGCGCTGAACGCAAGGTGAAATTACCGTTTCCTTTTTTATGCACTGTACTGTACTAGCATACAACTGAGGAATGCAAACATGTACAAATTAGATATACTGTACATGTAAAAGCACTACTTTACAAAAACAAACACAAATAAACATCACCATGTACGCATGTAGACAATAATTGCAGTTGGAACATTTTACTGATACCATAAATAGATATTTGATGCCAAATACCACAAAGGCAGAGACATGGGTGGTGAAAACTATAGCGATGAAAACGACCAAACTGGACAATATCACTTTGACAGCCATGACTATGACACATATTATACTGTAAGTATAGATGAGAAAATGCGATATCTCTTAGTACAGGAAGCCCCATATCGTTTGCATTTCAGCTTCCCTTGTGCAATGCTTGAAGAATTTACAGAAATGGATAGAAAGAAAGGGAAATACATGTACAGAAAAACTGTAAAAAAATGGTGAGACAAAACATGAGGTGTCGAATGGAGCGTTCTCTCTCTCGATGATTCCACCCCATGCAGCGTTTTACTACATTGAAGTATTATTCGGAGTGGCAGGTTGAAGCCTTTTTCTTGGAGCTGTTTGTGGATGTGGTGAATGGTGGTTTTGTCGTCTTCTTCTGTAAATTCATCCACTAACTTTCACACATGGATATTGTTAAAATTCAAGTTATTTTTAGACTAAATTACCCAGTAGCTGCCGGCTGTTGCTGTTGACCAACAAACCACATAAATAATGTATCACCCACAAATTTCTGTGTCTCAAATAACAACTAACATACTACATGTGGATCTACCCTAAATCTAATAGTACTAATGAACACAAAGAAGTAAAGCAACTATGTACAACAGCAGTATGTACAGTATGTATTAAATTATGTAGTAAAAGCGAAGAAAGAACAGCACTGCACTACTACGTATTATAATGAACAACGAAATCAAAATGCTGGATCATTAGGGTATCGGACAACTAGTATTCTTCTATCAGGCAAATGAACCCAAACATTTCCCCTTGGAAGCAAAATAAGAGTACAGCTCAAAGAGATAATGCAAAATAAGATTTCAGAGTACAGCTACAAGAGACAATACAATAAAAGTGGAGAACTGCACTGAATAAATGAGTACAATAGTTAGTGATACCTTCAATAACGGAATGACTGCATCACGTTTACATACCTTGCAACATGAAGACATCTTTCTGGGGTGTCTAATCTTGGACTAACAAGCTGATTGACGCACTCTCTAAATTCAAAGTGAAACATCACTCTTGGTTACATGTATGTACTGTATATTCAATGTACAAACAAAACTTAAGGTAGCAGTATTGGCTAAAGTGACATACTCAGAATTTTCTAATGTTCAAGTATATGTTGAAGGAACAACTCGGTACATGATTTCTGCTGTTAAATTTCACGAAATGCACACAACAAAGCCAACAATACAGCAAAAAGTTTTGTCTATATTTGAAATTTTACACCTCAAGCAAGTATTCTGTGGATTTGCTGATGAGGTAATCAGCATTACTGGGAAGCACAATAGGGCGTGAAATCCTTTTTTATCACAGAATCGGAAATTCTCTCTACACAAGGCATCTTTAAGCTTGAAATAAACGTTTTAGCGCAATGTATCCACCGATTTTTCGCAGCGGTTGGTTATTAATTCATATTTGTCGCCAAACAATCAAGGCAGCGCGATGTTGCGGATAAATTCGAAGGATAGCAAATCGCTCGTTTTTGTCGTCCTTTCAGAATTGGCTTGCAAAACGATTTTTCTGGACGCTAAGCTTCTTTTAGCTATCAACTACAGGTATACGAGCGCTTTTTTCAAGTCACTACGATTCATCATGGAAAGCGCCATCTTCTAGGAAGAATAACCATAGCGGTGTTCCCCAAAACAGCTAAAGTCATAGATGTCAGTATCTGAACACAAACTGAAGGTCTGGACGGGAGTTCAAGGTGGTAGGCTCCTATCCTGTATCCTATCCAGGTAGTTGTTCAAAGTTACCTATGCCTGATACTCAAATAGAACATGCAATACATTATTCTTCCTGTCCAGATCTTCCTTATTTATCACAGAATAACCCAGGAAAGTTTCATCTTTGTCAGCCTTGTAGAAATAAAGTTATTTCAATGTTTATGACTACTTGTATAATTCCTTCTTGAAATATGGAGTGTTATAACTTAACCAAGTGAAGGTGGAAGGACTTAATTAGTATGTCACAAAATTGGTACACTGTATGCCCACTTGCATGAGAAGTTAGGCTTGCATAGAACATTCCATGCTGTAGATACATGACTTAAAAAATGAATTTTTACCCCCCCCCCCCCTAGCCAATACTGCTACCTTAATCTACTCATTATCACAACATACAAAATACATCACATGCACACACACACTGCATACAAGTCTCAATAAATTACCATCATTAATATTACACCCATTAGCAAAAACACTGAGCAAATATAGATATTTATTTTAGATAAACAACACCTACATACGTACATACATAGTATGTCATGTGGCAGTGTGTAAGATAATGTACATACTTAGATAAAATAGAAGATTTAAATGAAATAAATCAAGAGAAATAGAAAACTATGGAGGTTGCATGCATAACTCTATGTGGACAGCATTTCATTTCACAAAGTTGTCTGGCAGAAAACAAGTGAAACTAACTCTGACAGTGTTGTGAACTGCACTGACATCTCCTTGTCACAATCTGAAGCCTTTCCTATTGTTCTAAAGGACACAAATAAAATGTAAGACAAACTACAATGTACTGTATACTAGATCTCTGATAAACAATAATATCCATACAGTATGCACAATTACATGTACAGTATGTACACCTAAATGTAAAAAATACACTAACACAAAACAACCTGAGCTCTATCAGTGCTGTATTTTTTACGGTAATACAAACCAGGAGTGAGCATGATACAGTATACATACATTTGTAAATATGCTAATCTAATATTGATGATGTTAATGTGTGTATATATTACAGAATTGAAAGAGACTTCACTGTATACGAGACTTACTGAATATCGGGTATGCTGTACCTCCCTGTCCAAGACTGATGCTGCAATAGAGTTTTCAATCTCAAAGACGTTTGAGGTAAAGTAGCTTGAGGACAGAACATGGGGTCTGCATACTTATAGGCAACCATTGGTGATTGACACTGTTTAAGGTGGAGATCCCAAACCTGGATAATTCCTCCACTCATAAGTAACACTGGCTTATCAGAGTTGGCCCATTCTGCATTCTCAACGGCAGGTTGATCTTTGGTCCACTTCATTTGTGCAATGACAGTATCCTGAAACAAACGACAACAAAAAATGCTGGCCAAGGGCAGCCTCAAGGAAGATGTACTCGGCATTTTAAGCACATTCTACTACTAAACATCCTTGGTTGATAGTGCATACACTTCATTATAGCAGATAGTGGTAACATTATTCTCGGTTATCTATTTTCAGATAGCGAAACAAGTGTTAAAATAAGCTAGTGGATGAATAAGTAAACAACCTGCTAACACTTTTCCAAAAATTGACAATGATGTTAATGTTATGTTATGCACATGTGACTCAAGCGATTATGTAACAACTAGAGACGCGGGTGTTATTGAGAAGGGAGACCTTGAGGTTCGGAAACACTGACTATAGAGATGGAAAGTCTTTTCACTATACTTTGTTAACAGATCACCAAGATACGACAACAAAGAATACACATTGGTTCGACTAACCCCCAAACTAATTGGTAATGTTTTTTCAGATAAAAGGCTAACATTTTGGTAACTTTTTTTCCAGTTAGCGTTACTTTATTTATGAAATGTACTATATGAATACACCAATATACTGTGGAGCCGCATATATCCAGACCCAGCAGGACCAGCCTACGTATTATATACATGTGAAATAACTACATATCATCAAGTACAGTACAGTATGGACCCAAAAAAAGGTAACACAAAACATAAACAAGAATCCGCTAAACGAAACGCAAAGGCGAGAACACCGCTAATAGAGAAACGTGCACTGTTAAGCGTAAACAGAACAAGGGCTAAAAGAGGATCACAAAAGGGATAAGCGCTGATCGAGAGAGTAAACCGAAAACTGAGACTTTATAAGGACGAGAGTTGAGTGGTAGCATGCATGTGAGTGAGAAAGAAAGATGGCTAGAGAATGCCTATAAGCCTTTACTGGGAACAGCGGATAGTCCAACTTTATTCCGATTCGGATTGCTCATATAGAGATATCGAGCGTGTCCTTCGACACAAAGGGAAGATCGTTCCGAAGAAGACCATTTGGGCTATTATCAAGAAGTACAAGGAGCATGGGACAATTGGACGTTTGGCAGGGTCTGGAAGACAGCCAAAGCTTACTGAAGAAGTCCTAGCGTTGGTCGAAGCTAAAATGCGAAGTGACAACGAAACCACTGCTGTTCACCTGGTCAAACACTTGAAGGAAAATGGTTTTGATCTTTCGAAAATTTCAGCAATTCGTGCTAGGACTTCTCAGGTGGACATACCATGGAAGCAGATACTGTCAGCTCATCCGGCATGCGAATAAGGAAAAACGAGTAACTTGGGTGCAGAAACATTTCGATGATTCTTTTGAGGATGTCATTGGGACAGATGAGTCAAGTATAAAGCTGGAAAATTACAGGACTTTCACCTACAGGAAAAAAAGGAGAGCCACCCAAACAAAAAGCTAAGCCCAAACACCCTTACAAAGTGACAGTATGGGCTGGTATTTCTAAGCAAGGAGCCACTAACATAGCTGTGTTCAACACAACTATTGACAGCAAGGCCTACCAAAATATTCTTAGGACTCATGCCTGCCATAATACGTATGGCATTCTTGAGACTCGTCGAAATTTACTCCAAAGCAACATTCAAAAGCTCATTCGCTGGTACGAAGGAACCAAGAAACATATCGTTGTTGGCTCTACATGTTTGTACAGGTATTTCTGGTGACTTGAAAGAGCCGCTACCATCACACTTCCTCTTCTTTCCACCCCCTCCCTGTCAAGGTTTCCGCATGAGGCTAATGATCTTGAGGGTTTAATTCACAATCTCACATGTACCCGGGAAGGAGATTAACATTGCAGGTACCCTGTCACGAGCTCCAGCTTCTTCTTACAGCAGTTCAGATGAGCTTCCATCGACAAACAGACATGTTTGTACGCCTGGTGACCGAGAGTCTTCCTTTTTCAGAGGAACGTTACCAACAAATTGTAAAATGGCAGGAAAAAGACCCAGTTTGCCAGCAGCCAAAGCAGTATTGTTTGAAAGGGTGGCCTGCAGGAAACCGAGTTACAATACAGCAAAGCCTTTTCAACCTGTGTCCTCAGAGCTTACCGTCCAGGATAGTCTATTGATGAGAAGCAACCAGATTGTCATTCCCAATGAGCTGAAACGAGAAATATTGGACAAGATCCAAGAAGGCCATCAGGACATTGACAAATCCTGCAAATGAGCAAAGATGTCAGTGTGGCCTGGCCTCAGTCAGCAGATTGAAACACTTGTTTGTAATTACCCAGAGTACAGCCGAGAACGACTCCAACCAAAAGAGACTTTGATACCTACAGACCTTCCCAAGTTAACGTGGGATAAGGTGGCAATGGACCTTTTCAGTTGGAAGGGAAACAGCTATCTTCTACAAATCGACTAAAGCAAACCCTCGAAGAAGTCATCCACCCATTGAAAACTATTTTCACTTGCCATGGGATACCAAGAATCATGATATCTGACAATGGGCCACAGTATGCTTCTTGGGAATTCATCAAGTTTTCAAAGTTTATGATTTTACGCATGTCACCAACAGCCCCAGATATCCTCAAAGTAACAGTGAAGCCAAGAGGGCAGTGAGATCTATCAAAGATTTGCGAAGGAAGTCAGACGATCCATTCCTTGCATTGCTAGCTCACAGATCTACTCCATTGAAAAATGGGTTCAGCCCTGCAGAGCTATTGATGCCCTGGATTACGACAACATTACCAATGGTACCAGCAGCTGATCCCACAGACACAGATTATGACCTGGTAGCCAGACGAGAGGAGCAGTCAAAAGAGAAAACAAACTTCGAAAAGCGACACCAAGTACGTGTTAAGGATCCCCTAGAGACAGGCGATAGGGTATAGGGTATGGATTCAAGAAAGCCAGGCAGAAGGTACAGTACTCACAGAAGTGGCTCCAAGGTCCTATCAGGTGTCAGCCTCCAATGGAGTAGTCAGAAGAAATCGACATCAGTTGTGTGTAATACTGTCACCAGTTACAGCAGAATGTCAAATATGGAATGCAATTCCTCAGGCTTTTCGCAGACAACAGTGGCTGATCA
>CAUJGJ010000029.1:218200-270700 GCA_963170055.1 Halisarca cf. caerulea
CTGTCAATAACATTAGAACTTCAACAACCCACCAGTAGCACCACATGCAGTTTCACTGCTGCACAGTACGTAGTTCCCCTGAACCATTTGCAATACAACAGGTGAATCCTGGACAATATACATTGCCACAGTGAATCAGAATGCCAATAATAATCTACCATCAGTAGACTCTGAGCAGTCCCGGCACTAATATGGCACTACAAATAGTTTGGTTACAGCTTTACGAGGGACATAACAGTTACACAAAGCACGTAATCTCCAATAGCAGGGCCAATCCCCAGTTCACAATCCTTATTGTTACTATTAACAAAGATATGGTCATATGATAGCAGTTCTCTGATGAAATTAACAACGGCCCTGGACATAAACTGGACCAATCCTCAGTTCATCATCTAGTGAATTGGAGATTGTAAAAAAAAACTTTATATCCTACTGAGTGCTGTTTGTGAACAAAATGCATTGTGCAGGCTATGTCTTAGGTACACTCTTGTGGGATAGCGCCCCAGTCATATTATGCAGATTCTATTTCTGCACACCCCTGCACATGTCCAAAAAACTGCATGGATTGATACCTTCATGGCTCATTGAAAATATCTAATCCACTTCTGCTTAAAATTCTAAGACATTTTGTTCTACCGAAACTTTTTTTTACACAGAGACCCTCCCTATAGCAGAGGGCATGTATAGTAACTGTGATGTACAAAAACATCACCGACGAAGATTGGTAGCTAGCTACAAGAACATTATATTTGACTTCTGGAAGAAAAGATTATCATTTCTTAAACCTTCATGATACCATCGTAATCTTATTCAGTCTTCGTCAGCGCTCTCGTACTCGCCGAGCCTGCTGCGGGGTCGATAGAGGCTTTGTTTGATCCTCCGTGCCGTTTTGCTCCTCATAAATGCTTTCTACTTTGCATTCATCGACTAAACTAAACCAATAACGTTCGTGAAAGAAGACAAATCGGCAGAAAAAAACGCTCACATTTCCCAGTATTTGTGTACACGAGCTTTGCTTCCGTTCCCCTTGTGACGTCACATCCACTTTCTGCTGGAAATCATTAACCCACGCATTTAATCGAAAAATTGCTGATTTTGTCGAACAAAACGACGATTTACTCCCATTTCCACTCATATTTTTAAGATACAAGTATGGCGAATGTCAGTTTTAGCATGTATACTAACGTTTAAGCAAAAAAAATATTTTCACTGTCAGTGGCCCTTTAATGTGGTTTAAAGGGCCACAGGAATTAATATTATAACATAACAATTTAGGGGGCAGTGGCCCCTAAACTAAAATGTAGGGGGTAAATTTACCTGATTTACCAGACAATTTACCTGATTGCCATTCAAAGAATGTCTTCTGGATTTGTCCAGAGCTAGAGTTTCCCAGAGAGAGAGAACATGCTGCAGCGCATACTACAAAGGAAATATTAAGTGTTGATGAAAGTACTCAAGGAGAGATAT
The DNA here is from genome assembly GCA_963170055.1 of Halisarca cf. caerulea. Taxonomy (NCBI): domain Eukaryota; kingdom Metazoa; phylum Porifera; class Demospongiae; order Chondrillida; family Halisarcidae; genus Halisarca; species Halisarca cf. caerulea. The sequence goes on from CAUJGJ010000029.1 coordinate 219,668, forward strand.
TTACAATTAAAAAACAAATTTAATATACGTGAATCAAATTTCCCTAGCTGCCTTCACTCTGTGTACTTCGGTGACCAAGCACATGTAGCCATGTTCTCACCTTTCGGCAGAAGTCCACTTTTGCCTTTATCTTGAGCACACGTGATATGTACTGTCCAAGGGGCATGTCAGGAGGGCGACTATCTCCAGCAAGGAAGCCCATTGCTATGGTTACATTCTGTAAAGCACTAGACACTTCAGTCAGGTTGTGGTGCAGTCGTCCAATCACCTCCTTTTGCTCTTCAGATGTCAGTGAAATCTGGCAGTGAAGTAGTATATACCAAAATGCTGACTTATACATCCATCTGTATATACACTATTCAAATAATAATTTGAAGTCAAATAAGAAAACATAATTTCTTCAAAAATCTCATCAATAATTTTGACAATGGAACCTGTTCAGCTGTAGATTCAGTCAAGATCATGTTGCATATATGCACAATCACATGTACACACCAAACATGGTGTCAATTATGTTATCAATATTATTATTGCTTTAGTAAATGCTGTTCATCATATATTGTATTTTCCCTGTTAGGCAGAATGGTTGGGAAAGAAAGTGTCACACTGCATAGTGTAGATGTTGATACATGCTGAATCACTAAGCAGAATTTGGAAGGAAAATATAATTAGCAGCAATGTTTCCAATACTATAAAAGATTATTATACAATAAATACGAAGACAGATTATACATAAATGACCCACATTAATTTCAAAAATTAAAAACAATGCTTTTTGGAGCACAAATACATACTCTAGAATATATAAATGTACCTGTGGTTTGATTTTCTCCTTTAGCTGGTCCAATACATCCTTACGAATGACATCAGAAGTGAAAACCATCATTGGTTGGGTGCCTCTGTCAATGTATGGCTTCCCCACAATAAATCTGTCATAAATGTGCTTCTGCAAAGCAGCTAGGTCATACTCCACATCCTGCCCCTGTCCAAACTTCAGTGAGTACCTACAATGGGTCAGTAATACAGTGTCTATCTCTGCTTCATAGGAGACCATATGGAAGTGCTGAAGTTGAGAGACTTGAACTGTATTCTTGTAGAATCTACAAAATCATGTGGAATAATTAGTCAGTAAAGTATCATATCATGAGTATAGGGGTAGTGTTCTTATTGATATCATGACAAACAAAGCATATGGACACCTTATAAACAGGAACAACCACTTGTTCTCAGAAACACATTTGGTTGAAAGCCAGAGTTATAAAGTTGATGCAATTTGTGTTAGGCTTGATAGTTTCTGTAATCCACCCACACTCACCAGCTGCCAAGAACTAAAGGCAAAATTCAATATTTCAACAGAGAAATATAGTGAGGACGTGCGCAGGTGTGTTATGTCCTAATCCAGCCAAAAGCGCGACGTACGTTATCTGTCTACACGTAATAAACTTTGTTATTGCGGGTAATGCGTGGGTTTGTTACGCACCTGTAGTTTGTATTAGTGATGATGTCATGCGCAAGCTGAACATATACGCGAGTATACGAGAAAGAAGTTCGTGGAACATGTGACGACACGTGACTCAGTCTGGAAAGGCAGCTATGTTTGACAAGAAAATTTCATCGAAAAAGGCAGTGGTAGAAATCTCAGCTTTTGGCTTTGAAACTGCGATATGTTATTACTAAGGAACCGAACCCTCAGAATCGAATCTTGGGGCAATGTGCGTTGTTCCTCTCGGTTTATGTCCGTCTTGTGAACAGGAACCTTGTTTTCGGGCAGAAACGCCTGGACATAACAGCCGTGGAGTGGAGTATCATCACCCAAGATTCGATTTAGTAAGTTTTCAATCTGTGCTTTCTTTTGAACTTAATTTCATGTCCAAAAGCCGAGATCCTAACCACCGCCTTTTGGCCTTTTGAAATATTTCCGTATGGTGTAAAGAAAACTGACCACACGCAACCTGCAGAGGTTAAAACTAGCTTTTGTTGCTTTCAAAGCCAAGTATATATATAGCAGATACCATCTTGGCTATTCTCAGAATGTCTGCTTACATTTGAATGAAGATCAAAGCGAAAAATTATAGTACCTCGAAGACGTCCGCCATTTTGTTTTATGTCAAGAAATCAGACATAACATACCTGTGAGTGCTGCCATGTCATAGTACCTGTAATTACATATGTCATTACACATGCAAGGTGGATTCCAATTACACAACAATATAAAATGGCAAAGGAAGTCTCGCATGTGAGACATGTCCAGATTTGTTATGATAGCGCCCCTCAGCTTGCATAGTGATAAAATGTGGTTTTTCCCGGCACCTACAAGTTATTAGTCACGCATTTATCCTGTGATTCGAGCTGTTATTCTGGCGTATACGAATGTTGAATCTGTGTTTAGTGACGTTTTCTGTCGTCACAGTTGTTCTGTCACATGTTGCCTCGTGACCTAACTGGATGTTCTTCGGAACTTAAGTTTTCGGCTGGGTGCTACGCGAGGGAGCAAGCTGGACACAGTTTATTGGTGCCAATGTCGACCTATTTATAGAATACAACTTTTCCATTGGGGGCAAGCGAACTTTTGTTCCTGCCCGAAGTTATCGGAGCTTGAATTTTGTGTTTTGAGGGCCAATTTCACAGATCTCGGTTTTGGAAAGGAATTGTCAATGCCCCCGCATGCAAAAGTTAGTAAATGTGTTGTCATAGCTATTTATGTGAAAAAATAGTCTTAGAAGCGTTCCTCCATGTAGCACCCAAAGCGTTTCGCTTTTTAGTAGGGCTTAGAAAAACCTCACTAGCTTCTTCGCGATAACAACAGGCCTCTCGAAAGGGAAATTATCGAAACGTTTATGGGTCTGCCTACTCGTTAATCCCTCGTTTGACGCTCTGAAGCTTCTACAAGATGAGAACCGAAGTTCTAAAAAAGACCGAAATTTTCACACCTCCGAATTAGCGTGGACATGTCCCACATGCGCTTGTTTTGTGTGCACAGTAGAAAAACAACCACAACCTTTAAACCAAGTGACAGCAACAGTGGTCATAAAAAGTCAAGCATATATTTATTGGGAAAATACAGAGAAACAGCAAATTTCAGATTCCAAGATGGAGTGCACACATGTTGTCTACTGCAAGTAGAGTTCTTGAGTTCTAAACATCTATATAATTCATAGGTCATGTGTATGAAAGATCATGCACAAACTCTTCAAATTTAGTGTAAGAATTGTGCCTTATACCACACAACAAATACTACAAATACTACAAATTGTCAATAAATCGTTCATACAGCAGGCATGCAGTGATTTTATAGTTTACGGAATAGTGCATACGTATTCCAGAAATACAAATGAAAACATTGTGTCTTTCCCGTACAAACGGAATCCATGTGGCGCTTGTCTCAGGTGGGGAGGATATTCCTCTGTCCACCCCACCATGACACTCCCCATGAAGTGCTTTTCAAGTAGATTGTACTTGAACTGCGGGAGGAGTTGGCAAACAGACAAATTCGATCTACTAAATTATAGATTATAGATCAAAACATTCCTTAAATAGGCACACCATGGGCGACACTGGACTGTAATATGTTTGTGATAATTTTTAGTCTAAAAAACTGGCAAATGATGCAGTAGACTAAATCCTGACTCATGATGATGTTGGGGTACAAACAAGCTAATATTGGGACAAATAAAATTATATGGATTATACCTTAACCCTATGATTCACGTGCTTAGAAAAGGAATTTCACACCGGAAGTTTTTCAAGCGGCGTTTGCTGGCTTGCTATAGCTCGTATCAGTATGAGTTGTGTACCAGTTTATACAGAATTCATAGAGCTACAAACTAGTACCTAACACAATAGCAAGCCAAAAACTATAGATCAATGTATACCTGTCTGTTGCGCATGTTGCGTATCATATTTTTTGACTTCACAAATATTTTCCAGACTTTGCAGCAACAAAACAGAGTCAACTATGGTATCATCTTGTAGATTATTCCCTCAGCTACAGTTTGATAGAAGCACAGACTGTTTCGAGTTCCTATTCCTGAGTTACGGATTCTTTTTGAACGAAGATGCAAACTTGCTTGATTTTCAATAAGCTTTGTCTCGGTTTTCTTCGAGCGAATTCTGTCAAGTTATCTATCGAAAGGTAGCCTATCTATTCTACTTTCATACTGATATGATAGCTAAGTAGTTGCTGTTCCAGTTGGTCTCAAAAATATTCAGGAAATTTTGGAATTGTATTACCTTATTAAAATGAAAACTAAGGCAAAGAGAGATAGTGAAGCACAGTTGTTGATTCTAGGAAGCACAAGGCAGTCCTGAATCATATGGTGTAAGTCATACACATCTAAATAGAATGCATCATTATCTGTTGTCATGTTTAAATATCAAAAAAGTTCTGTATCAGATCATTATTTAATTATAGCCAACTATTCAATAGTGCAACTGCCACTGTATCATAATAGTAACTTCTTAAGTGTCTTCGCATGTACCGACGTGTACAACCATATAGCAGGTAATATTGGGGCAGGGGAGGTGTGGGGGTGAGGTGTAAGGCGGGTAAATGTTTATGGTTTTCGTGGTTAGGAAAAGATCCACAAAATATATACTCACAGCCGGAATTAAACCATGTATACACACCCACACAGATCTAGAGAATTTATGAAGGAATCAAGGCAACAGTCTCTTAAACTGAGGATGTCCTTAGTGAAGAGCTTTAAAAAAGGCAACGGCAATAATTTACCTGATCCAAACGGACCTTCAGTGCGGTCAGTACCCAATTGTTGCCAACAAGCAAGTTGGCTGCATTACTGGTGCGCAAATGTCGTAAGGGTTACCCATGTGCCTTTGGCATTGAAGTTAATCGCTAACTTAAGCTTCCAAAATGTCTTTGTACTCATGGTAGCCTCATATAAGGCTTGGTTTCAATTTCAAAGGAAGTAGCCATTTTCTTGAAGTTAAAATTCTTTAGGTATGAAGGTTTTATCACGAGTAAGTAATTTTCTTATGATACATGCAAATTTTACCCCATGAAATTTACCCGCTATATGGTATATCAACTATATTGTCTACTTATCGCTAATGTACAACAATAGTTTTAGACGTACAGTACATACAAGATTACCTGCTGATCTTTTGATGAAGACAGAATTCCAATAACCAGTTTTGTTGTAAGCAGAGATAATCACACAAGGCCAGAGCACATACGCCAGGGCCAGAATTCCTTGGGAGCATATAAGCCAATGAAACATCCTCTGACATGTCAGCAATGATCTTAATGTACTCTTGAGGTACAGAACAGGCTATAAGAAAAAGGAAACAGAGTGAACTGCGAAAATAATAACCTTAATACATATCTAGCGGGACAAAATAACATTAATAACTGAAGTGAAGACTTGAATTATCTGTTCCAGACCATCTTACACATGCCCAACATGGACATACGTAGTCTAACTTACCTGGGAAGTTTGGGAGCTGACTTCGAACCAACTTCCAGGCTTTCCTTGTGTTGGCTACATAACTTTCAAGAATCCTATGCTCCTCTTCTATATTAAGAACAAGGTTAATTTCAATATTTGGTACTAGCTGTGAAAGCCATCATTCATCATATACATGCGCACGTACCTGTGTTAGCCACTTTCTTCAGAGCAGCCCCCAAAGATATGTTCATCACATCATCATGATCACTTCTGTGGCTGTAGCAACTAACTAGAACTTTCTGCAACTGTATGACATCTGGAAGAAACTGGAGAGCTCTGCATGTATTTTCCTACAGAAATTACCAGCAATGATCATTGTTAGATAGTCATAGTCCATAAATAGCATAATATTATTCCTAGTGCACTGATTTGTATGTGAGAAAATATACACTACTGATATCCTAAAATATTGGCGATCATTGAATTTGGTAATTTGCGCAAGATCAGGTTGTAATTTAATATTGGCGAAAATTAAATTTGGCAGTTGCACAGCAAGGATAAAGCATAGTAAGTAGGTCTATGTAAATTTGGTGATAGAAATTGGTCGATTTTGATCCTGACTGCCAAACCGCCAAATTAAAAAATGTCACCAATATTTCCGGATATACGTATGATATATCAAACAATTCCAATAAACTAACTAAACAGGACTCCACTCACTCTAGCCAAGAAGTAATCCAGCAATGGGAACTTATCCCTTGGATTTCCCGTGCTTCTCAGAACAGCTCCCAAGTCCTGAAGAGTTATCCTAGATCTGTAGGCCCACAAAGTCTGTGTTAGGCCAGCTTCTCTCTCTGTTTTCTCATGCACAGCCATGAATGTCATATCTTCAGGTGCAGACAATATACATATACATATATATATATACATATAGAAATATCACAAACCATCAATAAATCAAGGAGTGCAAAATAAATATACCCATTTCTGATTCTTGCCTTATCCGATCAATGGCTCCTTCCACCACAGCAGTAATCATCTATTCAACAAGAAGGCAAGCATACATTGAGATTCATAGACAACAAAGAACTGTATATGTATGCACTTGTGTCAACAATGAACATGACATTCTGCTGTAGTCACACTCCACATGCACCACATCTCTTATACAGTCACTGTACACAAATTCTATACAATATGTAAAAAGGTATGTAAGGATAACAAGTATTCAATTTGAAAGTGGAAACGTATGTATTGTCGAGCATCCATTTAAAAAATCAAAACAATTATTATACATTGTGATTTGAGAAAAAATACAGAAACATAATAGACGTTTGATGCACAAGCCTAGACATACTTGGTGCTTAACGGGCATTAGGGTAGTAGGATAGATGGGCACTTGCATGTGGGACATGTCCGTGCTAATTCTGACGTGTGAAAATTGAATGTGGCTAGTATGTACCATCGAGGGCAAACTACAACAAAACTACTGTTCACATAAAAGGATTTCTCTGTACTATGGACTTCACCTTAAGTGGTTTTTACGAGTGTAAACTGGTTAAGATGAAGTCACTTAACATAAACTATTGCATAACATGGATGAATTTGGAAACCAGGTACCCCACAATTATTTTGCCTGCTTTACACAAAGATAACCTGTCAACACACAAATAAGTACTGTACTAATTAAAGATACCTAGCCAGCTACTCGTGTTTAGCTTGCAGATAGTTTGTGATATACTTACACTTGGAAGTACTCGTGTGAGTAAGAATGTACATGCACGTATCAACACAGTTGCTCTGTTAAAGAAATGCTTCACATGTGTGAAACAGCCAATATTTGTGTTAGTCATATAAAAGAATGCCTCGGAAGGCTAGTGAAGTCTTAGTGAAGTGGTTGACACAGGTTATAGTTGGTCTCAGGGAATGGGGATTTTAGGTGACAAAGTTCAGAAATCTCAAGAATTTGTCACTTTTCTGCCTACGTCACTTTTGTTCATCTGTAAACATGGTAATGCGTCATTACATAGCGCTCAGTAGAAATACGTATATTTTGCAAACCAAAAGATAAAAGCACAACTTTTTTCCTTGTGAAAATGCAAGAAATTCAAGTCACATACATACAGTACGGGCCCAAAAAAAGGTAACGCGAAACGTAAACAAGAATCCGCTAAACGAAATGCAAAGGCGAGAATACCGCTAATAGAGAAACGTGCACTGCTAAGCGTAAACAGAAGAAGGGCTAAATGAGGATCACAAAAGGAATAAGCGCTGACCGAGAGAAGTAAACCGAAAACTGAAACTTTATAAGGACGAGAGTTGAGTGGTAGCATGTCGTGTGAGCGAGGACGGAAGATCGCTAGAGAATGCCTATAAGCCTTTACTGGAAACAGCGGATAGTCCAACTTTATTCCGATTCGGATTGCTCATATGGAGATATCGAGCGTGTCCTTCGACACGAAGGGAAGATCGTTCCAAAGAAGACCATTTGGGCTATTATCAAGAAGTACAAGGAGCACAGGACGATTGGACGCTTGACAGCGTCTGGAAGACAGCCAAAGCTTACTGCAGAAGTCCTAGCGTTGGTCGAAGCTAAAATGCGAAGTGACGACGAAACCACTGCCGTTCACCTGGTCAAACACTTGAAGGAAAATGGTTTCGATCTTTCGAAGACTTCAGCAATTCGTGCTAGGACACTTCTCGGGTGGACATACCATGGAAGCAGATACTGTCAGCTCATCCGGCATGCGAATAAGGAAAAACGAGTAGCTTGGGTGCAGAAACACTTCGATGATTCTTTCGAGGATGTCATTTGGACAGATGAGTCAAGTATACAGCTGGAAAATTACAGGACCTTCAGCTACAGGAAGAAAGGAGAGCCACCCAAACGAAAGGCTAAGCCCAAACACCCCTACAAAGTGATGGTATGGGCTGGTATTTCTAAGCAAGGAGCCACTAACATAGCTGTGTTCAACACAACTATTGACAGCAAGGCCTACCAAGAGATTCTTAGGACTCATTTGCTGCCCTTCATACGGAACCTGTCTAGTCATCGCTTCCAGCAAGACAACGCCCCTGCCCATCGCTCACTGTCTACTAGAATGTTTTTACAAGACAACGAGATGAATGTTTTCGAGACTCCACCGGAATCCCCGGATTTAAATGCCATAGAGAATGTTTGGCACGAGTTGAAAAACTTCATTAGGACAGTTGCAAAGCCAACATGCAAGGATGAACTACTGGCTGCAATACAGGACTTCTGGGCCACTGTGACTATTGACAAGTGTTGCCGATACATCAACCACCTCAAGAAAGTCATGCCAAAAGTTATAGAAGTAAACGGAGAAGCAACTGGGTACTAAGTACATATCTACATTATTTCTTTGTACTATGAATTCATTTAATACATATAACTGATATATAATAACTAATACAGTACAAGATAAACTTACAAGATGACACCATCATTCACTGTACAAGATTTAGATTGTTGAGCTCTCAATATAAAGTTAAACTATAAAACAGTCAATACACATTTTCTGCATTGGTCTTCAACCACCTGGCATGCAAATATTTGCAACGACTGGCAATGTATTCACGCAACAATGTCTTTGTTGCAGCAAATTCACCTTCAGGCATAGGATATCGCTGCTTCATCACACTCTCAATATACTGCATCCGGACAGTATCTAGCTGCTTCATTATACGGCCGTTGACTTTCCTGCCTGTTAAGGTGGATGTTGTCATTTCATCCTCTGTAAAAAGTTTCTTCACTAGTTCACTTCCAAGCTGAACTGCCGAAGTGATCTTTGGGTTGTTGAGAACCTCTTCAATTGCTTGCCGGTGATTTATCGAAACCTGAACATGCTCTACAGGTTGGATTGGAGATAGAACAGTGGCAGGTACTTGCATATTCATCACTGGTGCCACAGGTGTGGACGACGATAGTGCCATAGTATTCTCTACAGGCCTGAATGGCACTTGTCTGACTGGTGTCATGAGTGCTGTCTCAACTCCAATATCTTGTAACGGTTGTGTGGCAAATTCATTACACTCTTCATACTGAGGAGTAGGCATGGGCGGTGACATTCTCAATTGTTCTCCTTGATTGATCAAGGTCTGCAGCAGTCGTGTGATATTTTCCAGCTGCTGACGCACTTCTGTTTTGAAGGCATCAAAGTCATCCTTCCCTATGAATTGCTGATCACAGCAGTTGAGGAAAGCTGTGATGTTAGCATCAAGTGGAGGTAGTTCTTGCTGACAGTTTATAGGAGTCTCCTCTGTAGTGGGAGGGTCGAAGAGTTCTGCTGAGAGCTGGTCCTGTTCTGCTTCTTGAATATTGTTGTTGCTGCCTGCCACAATACGTACGGCATTCTCCAAAGCAACGTTCAAAGGCTCGTTCGCTGGTACGAAGGAACCGAGAAACATATCATTGTTGCCTCTACATGTTTGTACAGGTACCTCTGGTGACTTGAAAGAGCCGCTATCATCACGCTTCCTCTTCTTTCCGCGTCCCTGGTGCTCAGGAGGGTGAGGATCCTTAACGATAGCCTTCCACAAACGACTCTTTGTCTTTATAGTTACTCTTTCTCCCACGCGGAGTTCTCCTTCTGCTTCGTTGTCTCTTCTCAGCTTCGTTGTCTTCTCCAAATAATCTTTCCCGTCGTATCGAGATAAATCATTGTCAATGTAAGTCACCAAAACACAAGCCATGGCCTTCTTTCGTCGAGATTAGTGATAGCATTTCGCCGAGATTTCGCACAGTTATATAAGCGAACCGTCAATCAGAAAACGTCAAAAGTCAAACCAGAAAGCGGGAAACGCTAATTAGCAATTCGCGTAAAGGTAAGCGCAACGTATCCGCTAAAATAAACGAGAAATGGAAACGACTAAGGCTAACCGCAATTATCATTACTTTTTTTTCTGTCCGTACTGTAGAATCATCTACACGTCTATACTACAAGTCACATACATAGAATCATCTACACGTCTTATATCATTGAAAGAAGATATCGAATGTTTCAAAGTACTATTGTGTACATTTATAGCATGAGCAGAGAAGATATAACGAGGTACACCGATTATAATATAACCATTTTAAAGCCTAATTTTCACATTTTTATAGCCAATAAACTACATTTTTTCTTATAATTATTTCATTTCGAGTTATAATGTTTCCGCTCACGAATAACTTATTAAGCAAACTCCACTCTTTCATTGGATACCAATCTTGTGGCTCTTAGAGTCCATCTACATGTGCGGACATTGCCATTTGCTGCAAAAAGTGTACCTTTTTCAAAGCAAATTTTCCTTTTTGAAACATAATGTATGTGCTTAAACTGTATACCAATATTTTGATAAATAACAATAAAACACACAGCGATTTTAAAAAGTAAGATAATGTGTTGTTGTGAGCTAAAAATGCGCTAATATTTTAGCCCCTTTCAAGCGGCAGCCATTTTGCGTGACACACCATAATGAGCCTGTGGAAGTCCAAACCTGCCAAGAAGACAAACCACATCAGCATCTAATATGTGATAGCAGTGCAAGGGGATGGAAATCGGCATCTCATGAAGGTGAATGCACGACGCTATCACAGTACAGTGGTGTACAGCCGCATGTCTTCTATTCAAGTCCCTAGTCTGCTCACCCTAACGAAAAATCCACTTTCATACAGTTGATCGCTCTGTATCTCTTCCCTTCGCACGAAGAGGCAACAATAGAGGAAATACTGGTGTTCTGTCCTTGCGTCCACAAACTAGCAATATGCTATAGCCAATACACAGGTAACAGGGTAGGCATGTCTTCATGCTACTTCGTTTCCCTAGATTAGCTCTCTAAGTTCACACTTAACACAATTTTTGGTTCGCAAATAGTTGCTAGTTAGCACAGCAAAAGGTTTAATTAAAACAAGTATCAATTTTACTAGCATGAGTACGTATGCTTTTAATCGCTCGAGTAATATTTTACTCTCAATTCACATGCACATGAAGTGCTACCTATCATTAATCACTACCGCATGAGGGACATGTCCACATTTTGTTATGATAGCGCTTCTCAGTTTGTATAGTGATGAAATATTATATTTCGGTGCCTATAGAATATTTGTCATGCATTTATCTCGTGATTTGTGTTGTTATTTGGGCGTATACGAATGCCGAATCCGTGTTTAGTGACGTTTTTTGTCGTCACCGATGCTCTGTCACATGCTGACAAGTGACTAAACTTTAAAGTTCTTTAGAATTTTAGTTTTGCGCTGGGTGCTGCATGAGGGAACAAGGCTAAGACGGTTTTATAGTACCAAATGTGAGTTATTGATACGATCTAACTTTTCCATGTTGCGTATTTTGACTTTCTGCTCCAGTCCCGAATTATGTGCACCTAAAGTTCTGACTTTCTGGGCTGATTTCACCGATCTCGGCTTTGGAGAGGAATGACAAAATACGCAAGATGGAAAACTTAGTAAATACTTCGCTATCGCTATTTATGTAAATATATATCCCAGAAGCCGTTCCACCATGCAGCACCCAAAGAGATTCCTTCGCGCGTAGGGGTAGGGAAAACCTTCGTAGCAGCTTCAACATACACGACAATCATTAAAAACTATGTTCAACGAGAAGTTTACATGTCTGCTAACTACAAATGTCCTTCTTCGATATTCAAAAACGTGTACAAGTTTAGAACAGAGGCTGTGAAAATGACCGAAATTTTCACACCTTCGAATTAGCGCAGACATGTACCATATGCGACTGTACGTTCATACTATCAGAAGTACTTTAATAATATCAATATAATATACTTTCAGTACTGTACATGAGTTAGAGAGAGAAAATCAAATTTCCTGCACAATACAGATTTCCCTCATGCCATGACTGGCAGATTATAGATGCTGCAAGGTGCTTGATGAACAAATCTTCTTACAATATACTGTGTACATTGGGTACGCATTTCTACTGGGTGGATAGCAAGGGTTCTGGATTATCAAATGCCTAACTAAACTAAAGAGTCATGACTATACTATGTAAAATACCGATAGCATGAAATTTTTGTTGGACACAATCACAGCAGAATCTGAGCTTAGAAAATTGTAACAAATTAACTTTGGAAATCATTTTAACTATGACTGGAAGTACATGAAAGTTATTTAATGTATAATGCAAAATATGTACACACTCAATTTGCAGCAATTCTTGCAACTACAAGGAAGAAGATATCTTTGAGAAAGATCTTACAAATGTATACCTCAAGGGGGATCAGTGCTTTGCGAACAAATGCATCTTCCCAATCTTTCCTAATACTTTTTGAAGCCAGTGAATTGTCAGTATCTGCAATTATGGAGAAAATGTACTAATGCTTAAAATGACACTATCATTTTAAAAGATTCCTTGGGTCAGATACCTGTAGCATCCATCTGGGATATGGTGTGGAGCACTTCATGAAGAAGCATGGCCACTTCATCTTCTCCACGTGACAAAGTCTTTCCAATTACAAATAAATCTTTCTTAACATGTTCCAAAAAGAAAGTACTCAAATTCTCATAGCCCAATTTCACTGTACGATGAAGGTCCATTAAATGGCCCTATATAGAACAGACATTTTCTATACATCGTACCTATAGTACAAGGTGCGTATTGAAAGTGTTCCTACACACTTCATACCTCAGTACTGTGGCAAGATGACCACAAATAGCAAACATGAAGAATAAACCTTGTCACAGCACAAGCCATCGGAGAAAGTTCACGCTCTGGTAATGCAGTTTCAGGTCTTGTGTCAGCAGCTCCAAGTACATATCCAATTTCCTTACTGGCATCACTGCTCAAGGAATCATGCAGGTACAATGAGTGCAAGACCACCAAGAAGGAAAATGAGATCACAGCATATACAAAGTACATACATGCATAGAACTTTTAAGCACAATTAACCTTTGAATCTTGGTGTTTCCTGCAGCCAATGTCCCATAGCCATCACGTGCAGCTCCAATTGGTGCTTTGCAGTATGGGCATGCAAAGCTTTGGTTTGGATTTGTACACTGAAGAAACCAAGTTGCAGTTTTAAGCAGCTATACGCGCACAATGAATAACAAATCTTCCTCACATTGGCAATCAAATACGGATGTCCATTTGGGCACTCTATTCTCGTAGAAATATACAAAATATGCAATTAAACTAATGTGTAGCAAATGTAAAGTCATGAAATCATATATATGTGTGTGTGTGTGTGTGTTTGTGTTTGTGTGTGTGTGTGTGTGTGTGTGTGTGTGTGTGTGTGTGTGTGTGTGTGTGTGTGTGTGTGTGTGTGCATGCATGTATATTTGTGTGTGTGTGTCTGTACATAACACACACAACATATGCATATAATATCAAAAAATACATATACGTCATGCATAACAATGTATTCTTAGGGCAAGCACATAATCCCTCACGATATAGTTTTCCATAGTTGTCTCTATATCCTTGATTTCTGTCAAAAGCCATAGCTTCCTCTGCAGCAATTAAAGGGTCTTCAGGCATTGTTGGCAGGTACTTCCCCTAATGTGAAATACTCAATCTCTAAGGCAACCATATGATGTAGCATAAGATAGTGGATAAAGGTACAGTGGGGAACTTAAAAAAGGTAACGGTAACTGAAAATCAACAATGGTTATCCACTAATGTCTCCGAAAGCAGCTAACCGCGATTTGTTAACTGATAATCGTTAACTGGAAACCATTAACTGGAAACATGCTGGAGAAATGGTGAGCTACACGTAGGATTGCATACGACGCGTGTCTATGGTTTTAGCATTCGATCGAAGAGAGAATTCTTATGCTTTTATCCACAGACATCAAGCAAAGAATTATCCAACTTTAGTCGGAAAGGAAGATTTTCATTCATGGGTGGCGAATTGACATCGAATTTCGTGATCACAGCACTCCAATTGTGCGACTTCAATCGAAATCTCCAGCACTATTCTAATCTCTGATGATCTTTCCTGAAACTCCTTCCCATCATATCTCACAGACTCGTATCAAACTTGGCAGATACTACGTTTAACCGTTAACTGTTACCAGTTACCAGTTAACAAAATAATGATGAAAGTTCTGGATAAGCGTTAAACGGTAAAAGTTATTTCGTTACCTTTTTTAAGTTCTGTACTGTAACTACAGGAAATGAACCACACATGCATGCAAAAATTGGCCTAAACTTAAAGAACACATAGAGTGAAGTGAAGCTTGTAAAAGGTTGATACACAGTGTTGCAAAAGCTGCCCAGAAGACAATTTCTCTGCATACACCAACAATCATACTTAGATAATAAAAAAATGAAAATACTCCAGATAATACTATTTACAAATCAAAAGTAACTAATAACAAGCACATGAAAAAATTTTAATACGTACGTAAGTAAGGACTCCATTTCCATTAGCATTGGCTGCCCCAATTTACGAAAAGCATGGGATAAACATAGGTTATCACATGAGGTAAAGTTTGGAATGGAATTTATCACCCAAGTGCGATAAATTTCATTGCAACCAATAATGAATTGCGATAACCGCCTTACGCAATGTATGAGTGAGTGTTTATTTTGAATGGCTAGTGGCCGCTTTACAGCAGTTCGAATGAAGATGTGGAATATTGATGACAGATGGTGACCTCAAATCAGCTATTCAACCCCAAGTTCCTTTGAATAACTGAAGAACTTACAACTGGTCTGGTAATACCTGGCAGGCTTGGGCTATTGCTCTTCACTATACATTAAGCGGTGGGACGATAGAACACATTCTTCGAATCTTCTTCAATTATCAGATGAAAAATTAGCAATGTGGATGCCTCGTTTCATAATGGAAATAACAAATAAGGATATGGCGGATGTACTCCCAAACACATTGTACTCTTTAGTGATGGGACTGCAGTGCCTATGTGAGTGAGCGAGATCGATTCATTTGCTTACCGATGCCCGTTTCCAACAATTATGCAAAGTTCTCAATTCAAAGAAGAACAACTTGAAGAAGTGGTGACGTTGACCTCAAATCAGTTTGAACAGCTGATTTGAGGTCAGGATCTATCATCGAGCTCTTCATCTTTTATTGTACTACTGTAAATCGGCCATTAGCAAACTGTCTTCAGTCTCACACACATACTGAAAGTTTGTTAAGGTAAAACATTGTACATAATAGCTAGCAATAAGAAACCTGGACTTAGAGACCTATTTATAGGTCGATAAGAGATTTATCAGCCTGACCACATCAAAGGAAACGCCCACGCACAGTTGTGTAAGATGTGGTCTATAAGTCCTGAGCTCTCATTGCTAGCTATAATATACAAGGTTTTACCTTCACAACAAACTTTGAAGACGAGTTCGAGACAGAAGACTGTTTACTAATGGCCACTTCAGAGCAGTTTACAGTACGAGTCATACAAAAAACATGACGTAACAGATAATTGCAAAGCAACATCAGCACTTTTCTGCTACCGGATTATTAGTCCTTAAACTGAGAAAAGTTAACTGTTGGCATTTGTAGAAGTAATCTAACCCCTAATGTTTTACTGTTAACTGTTGAAAAAACGGTTGTTACTTCGCAAAGCAAAGAATCATCCAGCTTGATTTACAAAGGAAGGTCTCGTTTGGACAAATTTGCAAATACTTTGGCTCAAAGGATTGAAAATCTCGAAGCAGACAGTTTGGGTCATAGTGTGCAAGTACCAGAAGAGCGCGAGGCCAGGTTCAGGAAGACCTTTCAAACTAACGAGTGACATACTAGCTATCATTGAGAGAAAAATGCGCGAAAATGATGTAACAACAGCTACACAGTTGCTTAAACTTTTGAACAAGAAAGGCTATCGTGCTTCGCTACCGACTATCATCCAAGTGAGGCTCCATGAATTCTTCCTTCATACCTGACAGATGTATTTCCCTTGCATCTAATAAGAATCTTCCCCATCTCCAAAGCAAATGCCAAAAAAATATTGATCAAACAAGTAACTCAATAGCAGAAAAGATCACACTAAACCAGGAACCGTTGACACTTCAGTAATAACAGCCAATTAACCGTTAATGGATATCCGCTAACCTATATCGGATATCGGAAAATAGGTATCCGACAAATGCCAAAACAAGCGCTAAATTAAGGAAAAACACTAAACAACATTTGCTTTTATGACTTGTACTGTATAATAATATAATAAAAGACGAAGAGCTCGATGATAGATGGGTGATCTCAAATCAGCTGTTCAAGCCCAATAGTACCTGGCCTTCTTTAAGTTGTTTATTTCTGAATCAAGAACATGGCGTAATGGGTGGAAACAGGCATCGGTAAACAAATCGATCTATATCTTGCTTGATCATGTAGGAGCTGAAGTCCAATCATTAAAGAGTACAATGTGTTCAATGGGTAAAACCACCATCCCTGTTTCTTATTTCCATACGCAGGTATGTTATGGCACTTTTCGCCAAAAAACAAAATGGCTGCCTCTTACGAATGCCTCTAATAAAACGCTTTGTTTTCTCTTCCTACAGACGCAAAGACTCAAGAAACCATCTAGATAGTATTATGAACATTTGCATTTTGTGCATTGGCAATTTAAAGAGCCAAAACCTGTTGTACGTGTTGTATATGGTCGATTTTTAAACTATACCAAAATAAGCAAAAATCGCAAAAGGCGCGGTTGAAGAAATCTGAATTTAAACACCCAAGTGTATTCAGAAGACAGAACATGTCCTAATCTTACTTTTCGCCCATGGGGAAAACGCTGCTCCATTCCACGGCTGTTATGTATAAGGATTTCTGCTCAAAAAGACACAAAAAGATCGGCTACAGCAACAAATGGCTGCGCATAAGCTGAACGGAAGGGCCGACCATCTTCCCCATGGCGGAATTTGAAGTTCAGTCCTTTAGAGATAATCTGAGAAATTTTTAAGGATCTAGGTAGAGATCTAGACCCGCGCCTTTTTCGCCATAAAATCCTTGTGGACTGGAGTGCTTCTTTAGGCATTTGTCACATGATATCACATGTCCACGAAGGCAAACTCTTCAAATACTCGCGCGTATTAGCCTATAATGACGTATAATTGTTGTGTTTAAGCTGTGGTCACATGGCCAGACCGTGATAAACTGTGTGAGACGTAATAATCTAATCGCATAGCTTGTTAAACCACAAAACGCCCCCTTTAGCCTCAATTCTGCCATAACATACCTGCGTAACAAAAGAAAGCATTCACATCGCTAATTCTTCATCTAAATATCAAAGAAGATTCGGAGAAACATGTTCTGTCAACTCACCGCTTAATCTATGCGAGCAATAGCCCAAGCCTGTCAGGTATTAGCAGACCAGCAGTTGGTTCTTTGCGGTTATTCGAAGGAACATGGGGTTGAACAGCTGATTTGAGGTCACTATCTGTCATCAACGTTATGTATCTTTGTCAAACTGCTGTGAAGTGACCATTTAGCAATTCAAAATAAACATTCACGCACACTTTGCATAAGGCATTTATCACAATTCGGTATCATTTGCAATGAAATTTATCACCTACGGCGCTTAGCGCCTCAGGTGACAAATTACATTGCAACCTCTACCTCATGCAATAACCTATACTTATTGCCTGATGATATCATACTTCAAAGGGACCACTTGGGCGTCACTTTGCACCTAATGAATATTGTTGCAAACATGCAATTAAAATCAATGTTGCATTATTCAGTAGTTCGTGTTGTATTCTCATAATCCAACACAAGTGGACCATTCTTTGAGAAAGAGCGATCTTCGAGATATTAACATGGTGTAACCAACTACACCACGCTGTGCTCTGTACTCAGACGTGACTCTCTTGCCACAGAGATATTAATTAGTCGGAATGACAACGTCAGGTCAACATGGTTTATTGATAAATGAATCTTTGAGATTGTACTGTCAGTGAAAACATGAACCTGTGTATACTATCAATATAATTATTAAATACAAATTACATACCTCCATTTGGGAAGGGTGGAGGATGATGCTCTGGAATGGCTCAAGAAGTGCATTCTTCTTGGTCAGAATGACAGTGATGGTGTGTAGGATTAAGGCCTTCAGAATATGATCACTACTTCCCTGTGACTGTCGCATCAAAGTTGATCTCCCACAAATGTCCCCTTCAAACACAGAGGTGCACACATTCAGGAGCTTTGCAAGGAACAAACATGTATATAATTATTCCTGACAGTAAGTATATTTTCATAGTAAAGCATACTTCCCCATCCAAATATCTGGTATGCAATTCCTGTGTTCCTTGCAGCATCTACAGTATAAATCACCAATTATATGCATTGGAAATCATGGTACTTCACTTAGATACAGTGTTTGCATCAAATACTTACAGCAGGTACACAATCACATTCAAAAACAAACCTCTTTAGAAAATGTACTCTTCCCCAACTGAGATGGACACACCACCTTTGAGAACAATGCCAGGACATAGTGATACATAGCTCCTTGAGGCAGGGCCTAATGAACAAACAATCCATATACACATAATAATATACATAAGATGGCCCTGCATTTGCATGGGGTGTACAGTACCCAATATACTGTATGTACAATGTACATCTACAGCTGTAAAGCTAACCTGAACTACATTTGCTAAGGAATCAATAGAGCCATCCACTGATGACTGCATGAAAGATCTGCACAGGTTCAAATAGGTCTCTCCACACACTACCAAGAGATCTTGAGCAGGTGTACAATTCTGCATAGATATATACAAGATTGCAAGTACATATCATGCGACTAAGAAAACATTCTAAACCCTCACAAGTTCTTTTGTAAAGAAGCAGAAAGAAGAGAAACATTCAAATATATAACAGATTCAAATAAGCACTTCAGTACATACGTATGTATAATAATGAAAATCTCATGTTACCTCATCTGAATGAAATCTTGTTGGAAGCACAAACCGATGTCCCTGATTGTAGAGATCAGTGAGACTTGTCATCCCATGTCGTCTTGCAATCTGCTTGGTTAGGTGAAGTGTAACCTCTTGCAGCTCTGCTCTCTGCAGAACTTCAGATAAGTACTGAATGAGCTGTTGCAGCATCATATTCTCCCTGTGGCTCAGTTCACGTGTAGGTGAGCCTTTGACATAGCAGACAAGGAGATCTGCTGCTAAGTACAAGCAGACTCGTAGCTGAGCAATGCTCCGTAACCATTCAAATGTCACAGGGGAACCAGGTGTGTGGCCCGCATAGATCTTGATGGACAAATCAAGCTGATGGGAAAGTTTCTCAATCATTCTCAGTATATTTGATGACTCAGCAATATCCACAAATGTTTTGGAGAACTTGTCCTAAAAGACAATAAACCACAATTTGGTATTTTTGCACATATGTACACTGTATAACTAGCAGACAGACATCATACTTAAAACTAACTTCTAAGCATCGAACCACCAAAGCACAAACTGGAATACTTGAATCCTTCCCTGTGGTAGGTACTAGAAATTGAGAGCTGGTCTCAATAAACTTCTCAATCATTTTCCCAGCAGTCAGCAAGTCTTCATCTCTAAATTAAGGAAATCCAGGAAAGTCATTAAAGGATTTCACATTGTTATGATGAATATCTTCCTACATTTACTTGCCCAAGTAAACATACAAATATACAAATTAATATTATATTAATCTGCAACTAAATACATTAGAATTTCACTACTAAACTGACACATTACCTTCCCATAAGTAGCAGCTGTAAGAGTACAGATCTGATCACAGGGTTAGCATCAGCCTCCTCCCAGTCCAGAGGGGTGAGGTCTCTAGTCTTACCCTCTCCCAACACTTTCTTCATGAGAGCTTCAATGAGCTCTTGCTGAGGTGGTTCATAGCTGCCAGATCCAAAGCACAGGACAGACACCATTTCCAGGAAAAACATCTTCACTGCATTGCAATACTTAAGATATGCCTTCTCTCTGTATCAATCACAGAGTATAACAGCCTGCTCACAATTTGATACTTCAAACATACTGTACTGTACAAACAATATGGTTTTCAGATAAAACAAATTATAGATTGCACAAAATGTCCCATTTTAGACAAAATTTAACACAGCATGTACTGTGTAGCACCATATATGTATATATCACACAAAGTCACAATACCTGTCAGAAAGTTTTTCATCTGATTTTTGCTTCAAAAGAGCTAATCTTCGCATCTTTGCATCACTTTATATTGATGGAAAATATAGAAAACCAAAGTAATACAACTGAAATAAACTTGGACTAATTTTACAAAAATGAGAAAAACAGGACATGATTTTCTTCAAACATACACTCTCATTCTCCTGTTCGATTTCTTACCATACAACTTTAGCAATCCTTTTAAAGCATCATACGTAATTTTAACGAAAACATGAGCAAAAACATGAGCAAACACATGAACAAACACACAATCAATTCAAAGAGGTCTTCAATAGATAATTGTTCACAGTACATAAAATATATACACATAAAGTACCTATGGCCAAAACTCTTGGCAACACAGTCATCAACACTCTTAAGGATCTTAAGGCATTGGTCAATCACATCTTTGGAGTTGAATCCAGCAGCCTTTCTTGACAACACCTGATATAAGGAAGGAGATCATTCTTGGTCAAACGTGCATACATACATAGTACACTTTCATGCAGCTTGCCATAAACTGTAGTACCACTTACATGCCACAGTCTAAAGGCTCCTTTGGTCACTTCGTCATTATCAGGTAGAGGTATTATGAGATGACTGATGTACATTTCAACTGCTTGAATCTTCTGCCAAGATTGTCTGGAGAATTGCATACACAAGTAATCACACAAAATGATGTAGGAATGCATACAAATAACAGTGATTGTGCTAACACTTTACACATACAGACATACGCACCACATGCACATATACATACGTATACACATATATACGCATTCCTAGCAATATGCACCACACATCACATCAAAAACCTCATTTATTCATAGCAATAAGTAGAGAAAGTTTTACCTCACTGCACATAAAATATTACTGCCAGGAGCTGGTTTGGATATTATCCCATTCACTATATTCAGACACTCGCGGAGTTTTCTGATGTACACATCTCTCAGATTTTGGACCTTCCAAAACTCCTTATCAGTCACAGGCTTTGGTGTTATTCTCTCCAGAAGAAGGTTGACAGCCAACAGGTCAAGAGGCTGTGTAAGGATGGGTACAAGAATACTTTTATCTACCTACCTACCTACTTACATACCACCTACTATACCTACCGACTTGTATACCTACCCACCACCATGTACATACCTACCTACCTACCTACCTACCTACCCACCTCTATACCCACCTACTGTACCTACCGACTTGTATACGTACCCACCTACATACACTCACACCTCATTTATCCAACACTGGTTCATCTGAAAACCTCATTAATCTGATCCTTTGCTATGAATTACCATCACTATAATAGTTGTGCACAATCTACTGTGGTTTATCTGACACCTGGTTAATTTGACACATTTTGTGAAAAATAGGTGTGATTTGATAAACAAGGGCCAACTGTAAATAAGTATGTATGCTTATAAAGGGTAGGAAGATTCTACCATACTTTTGTGCCCATATTTTCCCAATACCTATAGTGGCACTCTCTCAATGGCACTACACTTAATTTACTGACTTTTCGAATACAGCTCTATATACGGTAGGAGGCAAAAGTTTGGTCACGTTTAGTTTTTACAAAACAGTACATCGTTTATATTTTGACGCAAGAATGTACAGAAATGGAACGGAACAAAATGAAACGGAAATAAACGGAAAACCATAAAAACACTAAGATGCCGGGACAAAACGCAAAGTGTCCAATTTAGCTTTCCTCCCTCGATGATTCCACCTTAGCGCTTTTCTATAACGGGGTATTATTCTGAGCGACAGGTTGACGCTTTTCTCTTGGAGCTTTCTGTGGACCCAATTAATGGTGGTTTCTTCCGTGAATTCGTCCGCTAGCTTTTGCACTAACCTGGTATCCTACAACGGCCCCCTGGACGCTCGCTTTCTTAAGATTCTACCCATGAGACTATCCCTCTACATATGCACTCCCTTGATGTGTCCGTTCTATCTTTCTGAAGATGATGCCTGATTATTGGAACTCACACAAATGAAAGAACAAAAATCTATCTTTGTCGCACTCGCCAAACTAACTCGTTGAAGCTCCCTTATTAAAAATACGATCTCACTTAAATGCCCAATGTTGGTCAGCTATCGCTGATAAGTGCGTGGAATTCTTTTGCAATTAACACAGTAGAACTGAAGCAGCGCACTACGAAGAGAAAGACTAAAACAGAACGGAACGCTACAGCACTTCATATTCGTTTTTTCGAAACCAAACGTGACAAAACTTTTGCCTCCTACCACATAGTCCCACATTTACCAAACAGTTCAATAGCAAATGAAACGCATAAGGAAAAGTCGGGGGGGGGGGGGGGAGTCTGGTGGAACTTTGCCAGCCTACAAGGAGAGCGGGTGTGCTCTTATACCTACCC
Source organism: Halisarca cf. caerulea (assembly GCA_963170055.1). Classification (NCBI taxonomy): domain Eukaryota; kingdom Metazoa; phylum Porifera; class Demospongiae; order Chondrillida; family Halisarcidae; genus Halisarca; species Halisarca cf. caerulea. The sequence continues at coordinate 242,573 of CAUJGJ010000029.1, forward strand.
TTTAGCTGAGAGGAATGCCAAGCAATTGGGCTCCAACTATCCATCATATATCCACATTTCTAATAAACCATTCTCAATCTTGTATGGCAGTCTTCTATAAAAATACTTAATGTTCACACTGCATGCAATGCATTGCATTTGTGCGTAAGCACACGAGGACTACTAGGAAATAAGTGCTTACCAGCATGAGCAGTAGATGAGTCAATATTACTGTACATGCCTGAAGCACATCACTGCTATCATTGTGTGCATGCATCAACGTACATACATATTTCTACATGGTTCCAGATACTTAAGGCCAACGTACTACTTATAGGATGATATACGTCACTTACCTCATCTACATCTGCTGAGAGGCCATCAAGAACAAGCTGGTGTAATTCCTCAAAGATGCTCCCCAGTTCTCGATACTGCACAATCTGAAGCTCATTGATGTGGTATGTGACATGGAAGGTGAGAATTGAGCTCAAAACACTTTCTCTTCCTTCTGAATCCAGCAACTTTTCTGACAATATCTGAAGGTACCTCTTCAATACCTGAACAAAATGAAGGCATAGTGTGTACTGATGAGTGCCCTTAAATAGGCCCAGATCCATACTTCTGATGTATCAATACACAGTGAATAATGTTCTTATTTAACTCCCTCTCCTCCACAAAAAATTAGCAAAATGACTCAGGTACATATAATATACACATAATGTACTGGAAAATAAATCAAACCGAAAAAAAATTTATAAGCTACAGTATTCTGAGCTTAAACATGATGCTGTATGCAAACAAAACAAACCTGAGTTTCATTTGTACTAGATGACTGTACAACTCCAGCAATGAAATCGTCAAGATACATGTCAGCAAGCTGCGGAAGAAGGCTTGAATCCACAGATTCTAGCACTTGCCCCAGGTAACTTGCCTGAATCTGGTCACTGAAAGACCTCATAACATCCCCTATGTCAGGCAAGAAGCACAGTCATGTGACCAATTCACTTAATTAATCTGAATGGTGACAGAACTGAAATAATCTTCCTTCTGTTTGTGGTGATACTTTCAAGGTGGATGATGAATAATTAAAATGCATCAAAATGGTCCTTTGTCCTGTGCTACAGGTAGCTGTTTTAGTTGCCAACAATAAACATCTACTAGAACATTCAATATTTATTAGAGAAGTAGTGGAAAGCTCATATACATGAGTTCTTCAAGTAACAATAACACTGCATGGCAGTCTGTGTGTGAACAGACAAAGAGTAGCTCTCTAACAATATTAGTTCTGATACTAACATACACTGGGGCATAATATTGGTATATTATGATGCTTCTATAGATAAGATGTAAACAAATGCTGTCAGAGGCATGGGATGGCAGAGACAATATGGTACAGTACGGATCATGGAAAAGTAGATGATTTTAACTTTTCACCTTTAGCTCTTTCATCTCTCTTTTACGGAATAGTGCTAAAGGTTAACTGTTAACCACTAACTCCATACTACCAGCTTGCTATATGACATAGTAATATTCTTACGCAATATGTCGCCAAAGGTACATATCTATGATTTTAGCCTTGTTGTGGCGAGCGAAAGTGCTGTATTGTGTGAAGTTGGGTAGGGTCTGGAGATTTTACTTGCTCGTCGCGGAGCTTCCTAAGCTGATTCACGTTACTGGCACATGACCAACCCATGTAATTCAGTGATAATGAAATTCATAACGTGAAAACCACAAAGCGCCTGTGTTTTGGCTAGTTTCGGACATAACATACATGCGCAATTGAATTTTCATGATGCAAGCTCATTCTCGAAATTTGTGAAAATGTAGTCTCACGAAAGTTAGCACCTATGTGGTAGTTTTTAAGCCCTGTTTGGTTTGCTGTAGGACTGCACATGTATTACTATATCCTGATAAGAAGACCTAGTGATAATAACAACAAATTTTGTGTGTTTTCTAAAGTTCATCTTATAACAAGGTTTGACTGTACACATATCTGCAATATTGTGCACTTTATTATTGTAGAGTATACATAGCTTCATATGCATAAATAATTAATAGTTACCTGCACTTTTATCTATGTCTCCAAACATTTTCCACTTTGCTTCCACCCCAGACAGGATTAGCCATGAAAAAGGCACTTTACAAGGATATCTACCAGCACCAAGTGTACCAGGCCTTTGCACAAGACTCTGATTCCCGTGATCCACACTTTGACTCTTGCCCTCATATTTGAGCTGACACAAATGATCATTGTTGAAAATCTGCAGCCACATAATCCCCAGCATTTCATCCTGACAGAGTCCCAAGTTGTTATTTTGGTCCACAAATTCCACAATAAAGGCAAGTAGTTCAGTTAATGTCTTGTCAATTCTCTTTAGTAGAGTGAGAGTGAAAGTCCCTCCTTCTTGAAGTCTGTGAAGATGCATAGCTTCTCTCACAGCCCACTCTTGACCGGTGACACTTGTTTGCAAACTCTCATTCTGCTCAATCAAAGTGCATATTCTTCTCACTAAAACACTGTAGAATGTGCCCTCACCTACAAAGAAGATGATAAATTTGTATTATCTACCTATAATGTTATGCATGCACTTGGATCTAAAAGCATATATACAGTGCTCATACTTACAGTGGTCATATGTAGAGTGGTCATACGTACAGTGGTCTTATGTACAGTAGTCATAAGTACAGTGGTCATAATATGTAGAGTGGTTATATGTAGTGGTCATATGTAGAGTGGTCATATGTAGAGTGGTCATATGTAGAGTGGTCATATGTACAGTGGTGGTTGGAAGAAGTAAACAAGTGCTTCAGGAGGAACTACTTCGAGTGCTCCTAAGTACTTGCATCTTGTTAGCACTCTTAGCACTGCGTTGGGATTAACATTGACAAAATGGCAGTTCACTATTGCCCTAGATAGCTAGTGGGAAAGTTTTTAGTTTTATTTGTAATAATTTCATTTTGGACAATGCTTGAGTTTATACCCTCATTAGAGTCATTTTTCTTTAAATGGAAAGGAAGTCCATTAAAAAACACTGGATTCTACATGAAGATTTTTCTGTTTCGTATGTATGTGGATAGAATACTTGGAGATGAGAGATGGATTGAAAGAATTATGAAGATCTGTTCAACCCCCAAGAATTACTGAAGGAATAAAGCTCATTCTAAAACAAATACCAGGACAATACGCATGTGGAACATGTCCATTAGCACTTGTAAGTCTTCAGCTAGCGATAATTTTCAGGTTCACTTTTGGTCCCATTTCTTTCAGTAGGTCTATTATATCTCTTTGAAAGAAATATCATCATGTATATAGCGTGTGATATTGTCTCCATTTTAAGCCCGAAATCGAAGTATAGCATATGTGCAGATGAAAATATAAGTAGTTTTCTTCGCCATATCTAAAGGCACAAAAACGCCGGGAGCCACTGGAGACAGAAAGCTATGGACGCCAAAAAGGGTAAGTAAGTTCTTTATAACAATATCTAAAACTTCCATGTGGGGGATTTTTGCACTTGAAACAGTTTTCGAGAAAATCACTGAAAACCATAAATTGACCAAAATTAATAGACACTCACATTTTGTCTTGTAACTTTTGTATGAAGCCAACAATCAAAATCCCCCACTTGGAAAGTCTAAAGTTGCCTATGATAAATCGAAACATCTAAAAAGACTAGGCTGATCGGCCCTAACTTTGTGGCTCCCGGCCATTAAAGATACACCTTTATGAAAGAGTCACTGAGGGCATTTTGTCACATGACATGTGCATGATGTTCTACTGTTGATGTGAGGACAAAATTCTATCGAAAGACAAGATGAGCATGGCAGTGAATGAAACTCCAAACAAAATACATTTAAAGGAGTCAGGACAATTGTACAGGAGGATACTTTTGACGATGACTCAAAGGGTGCAGAACTTTAACGTCGGATATCAGAGTTGGAGTATAAGGTGCGTAATATCTGTTGGTAGCTGTGGCTAATCTAAACAACAAATGTTTCATTTACTTTAGAATAGAATTGCCTATCTTCTTTTTCCTGCTTGATGGGTTGGAATAGAACCCATTGAGAGAAATAGCATGCTGATGATGATACTTAAATACTGATTAATAACGCGCTTCAGCTAACCTTCTTCCCAGAACGAATACAATTAAATGAATTATATCAAGATAAACATTCGCAAGTGTACAGAAAATGCAAAATGATTGCTGCAGCAAAAACAAACTCAATGCATACATATTATAACGTCACGATTTATCATGCACATGTCATATGATTTGAAGCCATTGAATAATTACAACTAATTAGCATGCAGGGCAGATTTGGACATGTCCCATATGCGTGAGCTTTTCGACTATACATGTAAAGTACGGACCAGATTAAAGGCAACGCTAATTGCGCTTAGCGTTTCTCGCATATTATCATATTCTCGCTTGAAGAGGATGACGAGCACTTCGACTATACATGTACAGCACTATTCAACAAGATTGCATGCAATTGATGCATATTGCAGTGATGTAGATGCCAAAGCATGGAAACGTGGCATAGCGCTACTCTTTCATTTCCAGGAAGTCATATTTTGATTTGCAGTGCATTGAATGTTTGATTGTTGACTAACCCAACAGGTGACAATTTAGCACCTTTTACATATCACCTGGTCCTATGTACATTGTTCAGCAGTGCTGTGGATGCCCCTACTACCATACTAAACCCCAGTGTGGCAACTATTTTACCTTATTTGGATGCTGCATGACAATAACAGTACAACAACAGGGCTCGATCAAATTTCTTGTGATCCACATCTACTAAAACTCATTGCATGCTACAGGTACAAGCCACCCTAATTTTAATTTCAGCTACATAGTGCATTGTGTGATGAGAAAGATGTCATGCTTTGATTACAAACAACAAGCACTCAAATGTGTACACACAAGAGTACACTACAGGCCCTCCAGATGCACTTGGTCACTATTTACAACCAATACAGCAGAGCTAGAAATAGCTGCCTGCTATCTGCCATTTTCCGAACAAAACATGAATATGGCTGACCAAAATTGATTTGGGCCAGCCATTTGGCTGACTATTAAACTGAGAGCTGAGTCTCTGATATGGACAATTACAGTTGAGTGCCAATTTGTTTGCCAATATTATAAGGTTCAGTGCTAAAGATTCGTTTGTACACATGTACATATATACAAACTTTCTGATAGTTAGAAATGCCTGACCAATCTTCAAAATGTCCTACCAATATAATTCTGGGTCAGCCATTTGTCCTAGCAAAGGTCAAATGCTATTTCTACCACTGCAATATAGTAACCTTTTTTCTTTTCACACGTATCATGTACATGCGTACATAGTGAGACCTAACCTGGGTCAGCATTGCCATTCTCAGGAATCAACTCAAGGAGAGTCTGGAGCAAATTGAGCTTTCTGTTTGATGCATGATCCTGGTCTTCTGGTATCTGAGCCAAAGCACCTTGTATACAGAACCTCAGTCTTGTGTGAATAGCTATGGGGCCACAACCAGGATACACCAGTTGACTAAGGGGAGTCTTGACAGCAGAGATGAAACCAAGCTGACTGTCTTCAGGAGACCGCAGATCATCCAAATGTATACATAGCCATTTTCCTCCTTGAAAAGCAATGAATTTTGACCCTCCTGGGGTCTTAGGGAGGCTAACAATAAAGATAACATGGATCTTCCTCTGCTTAACAACATACTCATTCTCCCAAAGAGCAGTTTGACGAAAGTTCTGCAGCTCATCAAGGGCTTTGTGCCTGGCACAAGATATTAGATCTTTGTTGAGATGCCCAGAGGAACACTGCACTATCACAAAAGTATCTCCTTTCTTCACTGTTTCAAAGTGCTTTCTGTAGTGGCATAAACAAAACCATAGTTCATATCAATTATAGAAAAATATAGCACAAGTGCATGTGTGCATACTGTACAGTCCTGAAGTATAGGACATATGTATTTGTACATGCAATCCTGACATTCTAAACGTACTTTATTCTGTCAGTGAAATCTGCTTCTGCATCAAGTTCTTCCAAGTACATGTGAATGAGGGTATTCTTCTCTATGACAAGTTCTCTGCACAAACGTGATATGTCGACTGGAGCTAGCGGTTGACTGTGAGTGGTGACTTGAACTAGAAGACCCATTTCTTTATCATCAGTTTGAGGTGACTGATCCTCAACAGATTGTTCAAAGGATTCTTGTGATTCCAATGACAATAAGCCAGGGCCAATGGATGACTGTGACTCATTTGATGGCAAGCACTCTTCAGGAGTTGCATAGTGTTTTATCACCTGACTCAAACAAAGATGCTGCTGTTCACGAAAATACACATCCCATATTTCCTCTGCATCTTCTTTCAAGGGTGTGTTTTTGAGTCTGGCAAGAGCATCCGGGCAAGCCATTTGAATAAGGTGATACTTGCAGCAAGCAAATGCCTGAGAGATAAAATAAGTGCACAACAAGTATCAGTGGGCAACTGTTATGTGCAAATTACACGATCTTAATCTATCAATGATGAATAACATCAAAGTGTGAAGACCAACTATTGTACACTACTATGTATATCAAGGATAAAATTTCAAAGTACAGGTCAAGACAAGCGGATGTATGTACGCATACATAGGTGTGTTGGCTGATATTGTGGATCAAACTGAGAGAGGACACATTTCTAGGAGATTGTAGGAAACTTGTGCTACGCATATACAGTACAGTGCATAAAAAAATTGACGACAGCCGAAAACTGTAAACCGCTATTAACGTTTATCCAAGCGTTTATCCGCTTGCTGTTTACCGCTGACTGATTATGCGTCAAGCGCAAACCGATAGCGCTTTACCGATAACCGATAACGTTAGACTCTAGCCACTTACGCTAATACTTGCGCAACTTTAGTGTTAGAGTATTATTAAGCGATACTTCAAAGAATGAGAATTAGCTATTTCGTGAAGCAGCGCATACTCCAACTTTACGATGAGCGCAAGGTCTCTTTTGGATAGCTCTCACATATCCTATGGCTGGAAGGATTTGACGTTTCCAAGACTATAGACTTGACGTAGTCCGCAAGTACAAGGCACACGGGACACTCAAGAAGTTGGAAGGATTAGGCCTAGGACGACGTTCCAAGCTTACTGCGGAAGCAATGACAATAATCAAGGAGTCGATGAAGGCAAACGATGAAACGCCGCGATCTTCTGAGCCGTTAATCCGTCGAACTCTCGAAAACAGTTCGTAGAATTGTTTTCCATCATATCGTGAGGGGTTATTGACTTCGTACCTGATGGTAACTCTTTTGTCCATTGCGAAATACCGAAGTAATAACCGAGAAATCTCTGTAAAACTTTGCCGCTAAACGAAACATTCAACTGAAAACCGTTGACACTTAAACCGGAAACCGTCAACCGTAATTATGCGAAAACCGGAAACCATCAAACTTCTACTGAAAAACCGCTAACGGATAAGCGCAAGAAGCAAAGGGAAAAGTGATAATATCGTCAATTTTTTTATGCACTGCACTGTAGTTGGTACACTGCGCATTTTGCCAGTCCATAGGCATACGAGTGCACAGGTGGCAGAATAGGGGGAGAGAAAATAGGACAGTCTCCCCCTGTAAAGTTCAAGTAAATCCTTACCCCCCCCCCCAAAAAAAATAAATAAAAACTTAATACGATAATGATCACAGGTAAGACTTCACAAATGGAAAATCCAACAAAGGAATGCATGTAACATAGAAGGTACCTTATTTCACAAATAATTGTTCCATTTACATATTATGGTTAATTCACAGTATTATTCCAAGTCAAATAACGTAACAAAAAGGTATTATCACTGCATATCTATACACAAGTGTTTATTTATCTATGTACAGCATGCATTTTTGCATACATACGTACGTACGTATGACTCACCCGATCACTCCATTGGTCTTGATCATCACTGTCATCACCATCTGGGGGTCGTCCAATCTTCTGGGAAGCATGGAGGACAACAGCTGCTGGAGTTTCTGGCTGGTATCCTATGAAAGCGTCTCCTGCTTTGAAACCTGGCCTGTAGTATGTAATTATACAGCCGAAATATTATGTGAACATAATAAAAAGTCAATATGCACACACAATGTGATGAAAAGCAATCACTTCATTATATATAAGTACTCAATTCCAAACACCCAGTGAGTACATACCTATATCAGAAGAAACACAAGGTCTATATTGTGATTTTGACAAGTTCACAATGTACGTAGTAAAAATGGCAAGATTGAAAGTAAAGATCACCTCAAGCAGACAGTTACCACCATGGAGACCATAAAATATGCTGCAAAGTACATAGGTATATATAGATAGGGTGTTAGATACACTATACATACAGACTCTATCACGTAGTGGTGTGGATGGTACAGGTCAAGCCAGTTGCATTTTATTTCTGGTCAGATGCACATACTTATCTCATGTAAAAATGTGCAACTGTGAGGATTACAGATTTTTCCCATTTACAGGCCTACAAACAATAGCACAAGAGGGGGATGTACACAGCCCTGGGCTGCCCATATTTTAGGATATTAATTGTGTTAACGCCAAACATGTAATTGACAAGTAGAAGGTTACTGTATGGCAGGAAACTTTGGTGAGGGTTTTAATTTGGCAATTTGATGGATTTGTGGAAGAGCACCAAATTAAAATGTATCAGTATTATAATCATTGCAGAATCTATGTTTTCTGCAAAATACTTCCACAGTCACCATGTTCGTAAATATAAAATGTCAAAAGAGCAACAGTTTCACTACATTTGTGGGTCAAAACCCCTCTCAAATCATAGATCCTAAAGAATGAGAATAGTTTATAGCATTTATATTCACATAGCCAAATTTAATTCTCGCCAATACCATCTGGAGATGAATTTGCCAAAGATAATACGTGCCAAAGTTTCCTGCTATATATATGGTATATACTCAAACTTGCACAGTTCCATATGGCACTGCATGATACCTATTAACAATGTGCAGCCCACACACTATAGAATCTACTCTCATCCCTTCCAGTGACATCTACAGTGTATAGCCCTGAGCGCTGATGGTACATACACACTATGTACGGGAACATACACGGCAGTAAAACACTTTATCCATTCTTTCACTCGGTCACAAAGTTGAGCCTCCGCATCTCTTAAGATGGTTGAGGTCATCACAAGATGTTTCTCCAGTCTGTTTATTAGAGGGATGGGGAACTTCTCATACACTTTATCCTTTTCAGCGATCAGTATCAACCTGCAAAGATGAGATTATATCAACTACTATGGCCAGTGATTCTGGCTCACAAGTCACATGATAGTCATACTTGAAGTCATTATGAACTCTACATTTGATGCGGTGAGTTTGAAGACCAAGATCTACATATCTCTTATCTTGGACTTCTGTGTAATACTGTGAAGACAAAATCATATAAAGTAAATAAACAACGATGTTGAGGCAAACAATTGGACATGGTGTATGGAGGACGAAAAGGTACCTGATTCAGTAGATCATAAAGACTCTCATACAGGTTCTCAAGATTTAACAGAACAACGGGTCTACCCGTTTCCATACAAATCTTAATCTGGTTAATGTTCCTGCAAATCTGTGAAAATTTATACATTACATAGAGCACTATCAGGTAAAATCAATGCACTAGAAATATTCCACATGCATCAAACTGGATTGACTATCACACAAATCAAATGCTAACTTGAGTGTAGTCCTTGTCCCTTGGGAAGCTGCTGCCAAACAGAATGTGTGGAGGATCAGGGAACACACCTGTCTGAAATAAGTAGTTATGCATTATCTGCAATGCAGCATCGTTCTCAGTTAGAAAGAGAAGATAGCGATTTTCACTACAAGTGTAAGGTGAATACTAACTGATAGAAATGGTCATGGACAGTATGAAAATACAAGTTACAAGACATGCTGGATACTCACCCATGCCAGCTTCGATCTTTACTGCTCAGACTAGCAGAAATTAGTCCCAACCTGGTACAGTCAGGATCATCTTTCAAGGGCTACCATGAGATAAAAGTAGACACACAAACAATATTAAAATATAGTACACATTTGCTTTGTAGTTGACGGTACAATCAAAGTATAAAGTGTACAATTATATGAATATTGCACACATTTTGACTACATAGTGTACTGCACCTCAATAATTAACTATACTTCATGCAATTCTTTGCAGTTTTATTTCCTTTACACAACACACACAGTATCACAAATACAATAATTCCCTTACATGGTTGAGAAACAATAATTGAGGGCATTCTGATTAGGTACTAACAATGTACAATACTTAATCACCAGTACGCATGAATGTCCTCAAACCAACCATACACATGTCCATACCGGACAAGTATTTATAATACCTAGCCTCACACAGTGTCAGATAATCCCAAGAAGCGCTATACTGCACTGATTAAAGATAGGTAGCCATACTACATGCATGTGATACGAGCATCAAAAATTACTTGTGCGAGTAAAATTATTACTCGTGCAAGTAAACATGGCGACTTGCTAATAGCCGGGTACACAGGGTATTTATAACCGTCCGGGAATAAAATGCAAAAATGGCCGTCTTGAAATAGCTTCACAAATTATCGATCGTTTCCCAGATTTTCGCCCAGTTCTTCTTACTGGATGAAAGTTGTATATATTCCGCGCATGTTGGTACTTAACTAGCGATTGTTTCTATTGTCTGAAGGAAGATAGCCAGCTAGGAATATATAGCAGTTTTAGACAAACTTCGCCTTGGGTAGACCTTAGATCCCTCTCAATTCCCATTAAACAACACGAAAAGACAGAACAAGTGGTGAGCTATCTGAAAATCGTTCCGGGCTATAGGTTATAATCTTCCGTAAGAAAGTTATAACCGAAAAACCTGTTTTTTCACCCTTCAAACGGCCAAAATTTAGCATAAATGGTCCAATTGCGAAAAACTGCTTGATTGTAGTGCCCGGAACAATTTTCACAAACCGAAACATCTTAAGATTCCATTGAAGTTGGATTTGGTGAGATTCAAATGCATCTGAGATCTAACCAAGCGACTTCATCTTCGCCCTCAACAAAACTGCCATTTTTGTGACGTTTCACGGATACGTAGGCAAAATGTCACAAAAGTCGCCTTCTTCCCCCATTCTGTTGATACGTGAAATTTCGTACGTCATCCGACAGACGCCAAATGACGCATTAAAAACAGCCGCTAATTGATGACGTAGAAAACAAGCACCGCCCATAATCGGAACAAGCAACAGACGGTTATAAACACCCTGTGTATTTTCAATGTGTAATCGCATGTTAAGTGTTATTTTGGAGAGTGAATTGGCGGTTCATTGCTAGAGCGAAGTCGTGCTACACTGGGATCAACCCTGCTCAATTCAACCGAAGATAGTTTGTCATCTTCTCCCAGCTGCTCATCCAAGTAACTGCCTATTTTCGGGAATTGACCACTTTGATGCTTATCTCATAAGTCTCGTGGGTAAGAATGTATACATGAGCGGCTAGTCCCTCCCCGGAACTTCTTGTAGTTGCTTTACAGTACTCTACTACCCATCACTATGTATCTCCACCATTGTTGGACTGTGTGTACTATTGCATAGTGTGCGCAATGACATAAGCCCCTGGAGGCACAATAGGCACTGTTTTCTTCTTTTTAGCCTCCCCAACTGCCTGCTGCTTACACACAGACGCTTTATTTATTAAAGGGGTCCAATCTATAAGATTGAGCACGGTACTGCAATAGCTTCGTATGTTAAGCTTCACAACAATCTGCGATCTCCCCAGGCGGCCCAATGCCATGTTTCATGTTGACTTGATTTGTTAACGGCGTCTTGAGGTTCCAGCCATTTCATTGCTATTTTGGCATCATTTGATCACTTACTCATGTTTGAACTATACTACCGTATTGCGGGAAAGTTTCGCAAGGATTTTCACAAATGGCCTAACTCGCTAAGATTATACCATGAATCTTAGGCATAAATACATTCAAGTCAGTATAGCGTCAAATACATAGTGTATAATGAGTATGTCCCCTTCGGAGGGTGTTAATTTGCGTGTATTTTTTTACTCGCACGAGTACATGCTAACCATCTGCGGTGTCACATGCGAGTTCCTGGTTATCTATCTTTAATCAGTACAGCATAATTCTCTGAGTGAATGGACACCATAATACCGTATGCACTCAAGTTTTCGTGGGATGAAACTTTCATGGTTTTCTCGGATTTGAAGTCATGCATGAAAATTTTAAGCCTGCGAAAATTTAGGTTGAGATCTTGTACAATGACCAAGATGGCCGTCAAAAGAACAGGAGTTGTTAAGAAGCACTGCAGCGCATATGCTCTTTTCTTTATTGCCCTATATCCACAAACAAATGAAGTTTATGTCAATAAAGGGCTAACTAAAGGAAGGATTAAAGAGGAATCCATGAAAATACAAACCTTGAAAATTATGAAAATCGGCATTTCACGAAAGTTTTCATCCTGTGAAAATTTGGGCGCATATGATATACAAAGTATTCACGTATATCTTACCTCATTGACAATATTGAAATTTTCAGCAGTGAAGCAATCTTCAAATTCTTCAAGGGGATCAATCTCATCAGAACCACCAAAGTTCCTTAAAATTGCATGCTCCAATTGTCTTTGGCTCACAGTTAACTGTACTTCTTCCTCTTCATTGTCGCGTTTGTTGTCAAGGGCATTGTTCTTTATCAGCCAGTAAATCATTTTAATCAAACTGCAAGACAATAATTGCACAATACAAAAAGAGCATAGGTAAGGTATTTACTTTCTGTGTGATACCTGCATAAATTTCATTGAATAATAACTAATTTCCAGAAAAATCCAAGTTGTAGGTGCAAGATTCACTATTACTATGGACTATTACTACACTGCTATGAAGTGACTTTCAGTTGATATTGATTTAGCTGTAGTCCACTACTGTACGTACATACGTAATATTCTTATCTATGTTTCTACCATGACGTGCATTTTGGCCCACAAATGAACCAACTTAATTGTTACAGAATAAGGGTAAATTTTGAACAATTTTTTTTGCATATCCCCAAGTTAGTCTAGGACCATGTCAAGTGAGGTAAGTTCCAGATAGTTATCCTGTACATGGGAACTTGGCATTGAAAAACAAGTAATTCGAGTTAAAAACTCGTGGGGGCTGCCGCCCCACACACTCGAATTACTTGCAAAACATTGAAGGGTTAGTGCACAGCTGAACATTCATTGAACATACTGTTTATTGTAACTGGACGATTGTTTTGAAAACAATTACCATATTTGGCAATTGTTTTCAAAACAATTCCTATAACTCATTTCTGTATAAATTCATACTTCTCTATTACTATTATATAAATTCTCTATTATAAGACTTTTCTTTAAATCTATATTATATATATATATATATATATATATATCGGACGAGCGTTACACACCGGAAGTCCAAATGAAAACAATATAGGGGCTGCCACAGGCAGCCCCTAAAAATCGTGGACTTCTACTACTAGAATTTTCCATGAAATTAAGCAATTTGCCCAATACTGTAAGAACATAGTTAATAAGAAATGTTGACCCTAAAACAATCGCTAACTAAGACTTGCACACATGCGCCATTACACTAAGAAATGCAACAGTTGAAGCAGTTGAACTGTACAGCCATATTTAACATCTCTGCTATAAATACTAGCACAATAAGGCTTTAGACAGAGACCAGAACACCACTAATGACTGACTGCATGCAAGTGGCTGGAGGACTGATGAATATCTCATTGACATACACACATACTAGGTATGATGAGTTTTTAAAGAATATACGGTAGTCGTATGCTTCCACACAAACCATGTGAGTCTGATATACATGCCATTGGAACAGTTGACATCTTCTCTTTCTATACTGGAAATTTCAAGTGCAGCAAATTTAAATGGTCCATGATATGTCCACAGCAATCATACAGCCTTCACCACAGAACAGATTCATTTTTGGGCTATTATAATGTCTAATCCCAAAAACTGAGGATCTGCACTCACCTGTAAAAGTCTCTGAGGCCAAAGAATTCTTTCCTCTTGCCAACCTGCTTTTCCACAATGTTGAGATAAGCTTGTGCTAAGTTCTCCATGATCGGCTCAAGATATTCTCTGATAGGGTCATTCACTTCATTAGAGCAAATCCCCCTATTAGAAATACGGTGATATACAAGTGATGACACAAAGTGGTATCCATTTCATACTGCAATATAAACATACTGTAATTAATTGCATCATAGAGTTGGACCATATTTAAGCAAAATGGTGCAGAAAACAATTTGAAAGTGATTAGTTGGAAAATTCAATAATTTTTGATTCTTTGACAATAGATTATATAAACTTCATCATCCCAATTGCAAATGTAATGCAAATTGGTATCGGACTGTAGATCAATACTAAAGTATGTTTATATTCACCTTTCACATGCCAGTGAGGTGGTGGCTTGCATACTGCATACAGAAAATAAAAGTTCAAAAAGCACAAACCTTGCACTTGCTACCAATTCGTGCACATCAGGCTTTCCTCTTCTGACCATAATACCTCGGTTCATCTTAGCAGGATCAAGAGCCCAATTTGAAATGCCAATGAAAGCTACTCTTTCCTCTCTTTGTACAATCTACGTACATAGGCAAGCAAATAGAAAATACAATGTTACATGTACAACCCTTCAAAAGGGCTCTCTCATTTCTTCACAACCAATGGGGAATAGAGTGACTTTGTTAAGAAGTCACCCAAAATAATGGACTTTTTCCTTCAATCTGAATCCTGGTGGGAGTAGGGACTTCATTTGTTTACTACATTAAAGTTGTTTTTTTTTCATTGCTCGAACTAATCACACTAATCATCACATTTTTGATGATCATTGACAATTGGCTTAAAACTAACATTACAGAAGCAAAGATTGAATCATTGTAAAAGCATTCAAGCAGATAGGTCATGTTTAAATCCAGGCCAGAGTGTATGTGGTTTTAAGTTAATGTATGTGGTCAAATTGCAATACCTTCAAATTGCAATACCTTCAAAGTATACTGAGCCACACATCATGCGTTCGCCACAAGTGAAAAATATGTACACGCATGTTACACGTACTTATAAGAATGGCGGGTGCTAATCTTAGAGGAATTCTCAAAGATTGTACATTTAAAAAGTATGCTTTAGTGGCGCTCTAAGCTGAGGTGTGGTACCAGATGTGTTAAAATAATTGGAATTTGTCTAGGATGTTACACTTCGAAGATTGAATCGTATTTTGCTGATAGCTGCTCATCGCAACCATAACTGTCGCACTATTACCAAGAGAGAATCATTGCTCGGTGGAAAACGTCTTGTTTGGACTTTGCGTACAGAAGGGTGAATGACTACTCGTAACTACACTTCGTCGCTTCATATTTCACTGGAAGTCGGGAAGATCATTGGGTAGAAGATGGCTGCCACATTGGACAGCCTTCCAAGATACCCGCCAAAATGGTTGAACATCTGCTAGTAGACGACGAGAAGACATCTTCAGCATCAATACGCAGGTGCCTGCTTACATACAATGTTCAATGGTAATAGTGTTGAATACGTGTGTGCAATTTCTTACACGCATGTGTAATTTGTGCACTCACAAGTTACCTGCATGCCAGATGCGATTTCCTGACTCATTACTTTTAATCACCACTGTACTAGCATATGGTTAATCAAATTAATTGAATAAGCTTCAAAGTTCAAAAAACAACTAAAGTTTTCATTACAATCTCAGCATACAGTAAAGACCCTGTCAATCTCACCTGCAGTTCCCTTGGATCTGATCCATCTGTTCCATCCTCTAGCAAAGGATGAAGAGCTTTCAGGGGCAGACTAGGAGAGTCTTCAGCCAAACCAACTTCATCCAGAACAACAAGAGCAATGTTAGACACGTGCCCAAGCTTGTTTTGAATATTCTTAGCACTCTTGAAGACATCAATGATGCTCTCTGGTGTAGACAGCTGGCTACATTGGTATGATATCAACTTTACCTGCAAGCAAGGTAAAATGTACATACATTCAAGGCTGTTCAAGTATTGAAGAAATAAGTAAACCTCATATTATATACTATAGTATTGGGTTGTAAAGAGATCTGAGAAACAATACAATTATAATTGTGAAGCATGCTAATTTCTCATTTTACATACACAAAAATGTCTCATTTATAGCAGCCTGCCTTATATGTACAGTAAGGTACGTACACGTATGACATTTTTCATTACATGTGCAATTGTTCATGATGACGATGAATGCTACCCACTTAGCTGCGACAATTTCATAACATTATTGGCCAATATCATACATGCAGCCCAGCTATATCACTTCCAGTATTCAGTACTGTCATAGTTGAGGTGAAATTATTATAGACGTGTATTACAATAATTATTATCATTACACTCCAACATACTATGATAAATCAACAGTTTTAATAGATATGCTAATTTTTAGCAAGAAATCAAACCGTTACCACATAATCATATACATAGATCAAAACAGTTCTACACAACATAAAGCTACAAATATGTATATATCTATGAACTTCATTTATGTTAATTATGTATAAGGGAATTCTCATTTACATAAATTACTGTATAACTCCCAATAACATTATTCACATACGATTTCTTCTGTCCTATAAGCTCTTAAAACTCACAGTTCTGAATTTTTCCTTCAAAAATTTTGATTCACGTTGCTGCATTGACTCAGCTACAATTGACTTTGCCAGTGACTTGGAGCTTCCTGGTTTACCAACCACAAACAGAGGAATCCTCAGCTCTACACAAACTGCCATCATGAATACATTTTCCCTCAAGGCAACATTGTGGGCAATGTTTTGACCAAGTTTCATGTTGGATAGAAAGGCTTCCTGACAGCTGTATTGAATCAGCACATGCACAAATGATCAACTGTTACACATAAAATTATTTGTATACATGTGTACAGGCGTGTATGCAGAAATCCTAAAAGGGATGTTACATGAGCAAATTTTCAAAATACAGTCAATTTTTTCCGGCTTTTTCATATTTTCAACAGTAGCTTTAAGATGAATTTCGTTGTAGCATATTAACCGTGAACTTGTAACAAGATCTATAATTGTATATTGTGTCTAAATAACAATTCAGCTATATGTATTGGGATTGGTGCCTCTAAACAATAGTGCCATAGAGATGCAGAATGACTTTATCTATGATCATGGGGCCATTTGTCGTGACCTAAAATCGGCATCTGGAAAATAATGTACATCCGGAATTTTTTGCTGTACAAAAATTTCACAGCTCGCCTCATTATTGGGGGTCATAATTTCCGTGGATAAATAAATTCGCGGACTGTAGATAATGCAACAAAAGGTCTTTTCTTGCTTTCTAAGCGTTTGCCTCTCCCAATGAACGAAATTGTGTCTTTCTTCATTCATCCTATAGGTGTAGTTTGTATTTCAATCTGTCAAGAGTGAAACAGTAAGATCTAACAGGTGGCATGTAGTCGTCTTAGCAGTTATTTGTCGATGTTGCGGAAGCTTGAAGACTATTGCTGAAGATACATATGTAGCTACGGTAGGAGGCAAAAGTTTGGTCACGTTTGATTTCGAAAAAACGAATAGAAAATGCTATAACGTTTCGTACCGTTTTAGTCTTCCTCTTCGTAGTGCGCTGCTACAGTTTTACTGTGTTACTGTATAATGTGCTGCACTTGCAGGATGTAGGAATTTGCACAGTGTGCACTCAGTCCAACTAAACTCTGTCGACCCTTATACCCATCTAGCCTCATGTACATGTATGTGTAGCCCTATGCTTGTCTAGCGCTATGCCTGTCTTGCCCTTTGCCCACCTAGCCCTGTACCGGTTTTGCAACTTACCCTTATTCCAGGTGTTTTTGGGAATCCTTCTTTGATAATTAATGCCTTTTTGCACAATTCTGTGTCAATTCTACATCCTTTTACCATTTTTAAATGGTTTTTATACACCCTTGTTTATATACAAGGACGGTCTGGAGCGTTTTAATACACACTATGAAAATTGACCTGTACATTGGTACCCTTTCCACCACTAATGAACATGCATACTGATGATCGTTTAGTCCTAGTTCTTTTACTTTTATAGTTTTAACTCAAGGTGAAAACTTTTTTCGTAAGCAAAAATGTTTAATCAAGATTAGTTATTCCAATGACAATACTAACCATTGAAGCATTGATGTATAAGTCTCCTTTCCATTTGGAAGTACAAAGGGAGCTGTGAATTGTTCAGATACTTCTTCTTCAAATTCATCTCGCTCAATCAAGCGACTTCCGTAGCACACAGCAATCGACATAATCATTGCCATAGTCGGGGGATCAGTGAGACATTCCTAAAAGTGAAAAGCCATACACAGTGATAAGAAGTACAAGTGTTCAGGTACAATAACACCTTCTTACCCTTTTCATTCCCCCTACTCGAACCATTTCATCGCTCACAGCCTTATGTACACAAAAGAACCACTCAAAGACAATCATGCACCTTTCTACATCCCGTAAACTGACATAGCTGCATTCATCCTACATAGAGAGCTTGATATTCATGATACATGCCAACAAAACTGCCAGAAACATATACGTACCTCTCTTCTTCTCATGTAGTCTTGTGCCCAAGATAAGACTCTGGTAATGGCATCAGTAAGTCCACCAACAGCATTCAAAAGTTGATTAGTACACACCTGGCATAATAATAGCAAGCAAACAAGATGCATAAGATGGTCATATTATTGTAGTTGTTAACTTAAGTGAGAAGTTAAAGTGGGCGTTAGGTCCTGTCAATCCTTGACTTTTCAAACTGCCTTCAGCCATGTTTTTAAGATCCAAATACATATGTTCAAATGCAATAACACATTTATACATATCAATAATAGCAGGGCACTTCGCCGGTAACTTTGCATTTATGCAAGAACAAACCCCAGACATAATTGAGATCAACACACAAAAAATAACTTTTGACAACCAGAACTGTCCACATTCATCTTTGAAATGAAATTGAAGTATTACTTGACCATCAATTTCACCACTTACGTACGCATACCCTTGAATTAGCTGCTCTCACCAACATCATGTTGCAAAGAGTGAAAATTACCCGCAAGTTGTGGAATTCCAATACACAGCATACAATGTGTAGCATTTGCTTTTGTAAGCATGGTCTATGTCTGTCAACTTGTAAAACCCAGGCAGTGGATAACTTGAGAACAATATAAACACACACTCACATGATTTTCAGCAATTCTTCTAATGTAGGTCTTCTCAGTATCAGTGTTCAGACTGCCATAGTCATAGACAAGTGGTTTCATACTTGCTGGCAATTCCAGAACACGATACACCAAGTGACGCAGTGGAGTTGCTCCTAGAAGAATCCACATGCATAATAAAAGTCAACTACCAATAGGCCACAATAACTCAGTACTACTTTTATGAGAGAAAATTAGTTAGGCAATACAACAGCATGATACCTAAGTACACAAAATTGGGTACTTTACATGAGCACATCAAACAATAATTATTATCACAACCAACCAAGCTTCTGCTTTGTCTCATTTATCTGGATAAAGAATCCCAGGCCAGCAGATTCCAGCTTTTCAATCATATTTTCAGAGTGCCTACAATAAATGGTACACACAGTATCATACCTTTACAGATTTAACACTGAAACAATTAATACATATAAATTCAAGGAAGCTTTCAAATTTGTTCGGTATAATACTGAAAGGGTTATTACACTTTCTGCATGTGGGATATGTCCATACCAATCTTAGCTTATGAAGAGGAAAACCCAATACAGAAAGCTTGGTAAACACTAGTATTCATGTAAAAAAAGGCCTAAAAGTATTCCCCTTTTCAGTGCCATTTCATTCATAAATAGGAGTCTGGAAAACCTTCCTAGAAGCTCAGCACTGGCAGGAGACATTCAGATTCAGTCATATTTGAGAAGTTTACATGTCTGCTGGTCCTTGTTTGATATTCTGAAACTTGCACAAGTTGTGAAGGGAGTTGAGGGGAGACCAAATATTCACATCCTAATTACCATGGACACGTCCCGCATCCGCTAAACTTGAATAATTACATATGTACATCCTAATTACTCAGCTTGATTGGAAATGTCTATATTTAATATTCACTCAAAGTTGTTTTAAAGACATTTGTTAGACAACATTAAAAAGAATATCACGGGTATTTGTTACAAGCAATGTTAGCAGACTACATACAAACAACTGTCAAAGCTATGTATGTACATGCGATATAGATCAGAAAAGACATAAAACTATAATAAATTTCACAAATCAAGACTATATCACTGAGAAGTCAACAATAGAGAATTGCCAAATGATGACTGCCAATAGCAAAAGGGCTAATCAAGGACATAATCAAGAAATGTTAAATGATAACCAAGAGACAAGAAAAGCCATTACTACTCACTCATTATTTGTTGTACGATGGGCGGTAACATCAAAGCAAAAAGTGTGCGCATTATTCACATGTAGCACACTTTCAGTGGCATCAAAGGGCAAAAGTGTGCATACAACCTGCAAGTGCCCCTGCATGGGAACTGTCAAGCCAAATTTGGTAGTGAGGTTAATTGGCATCGGAAATTGTAAATTTTGCGTGTAGCAGCAATGATCAAACTGATTAAACACGTCAGAAACAAACTCAACAGCTGCTACACAGATGCAAGACTGTAGGAGGCTGATATTTGAATAGACACCGACCAAGCGTCGCTTTCACTGAACTCACAGGGGGGGGGGGGGGGGGGGGGGAGGGGTTATTTCTGAACGGCTTATGGCTTACAAAATCTGTCTTTTTTACTTCTAAAATTGTGAAATGTGTACAAGTCAGTTATAACACATCAAAGTGTGCTGTATGTGTTTTACAGCACTTGCCCTCGGGACTCGGTACTGTGAAAACGCAGAAAGCACACTTTGATGTGTTACGTAAAGAAGTTACAAGGCAATAAAATTTACTACACTAATAAGATAAAAATGCACGCTAGACAAAGTAAACCTGTATGAACATTTTGTCAACATTATTCCAAGTGGAATCACTCATATGGGGCTAACATACAGCAGAGACCATTCCAAGAGGACTTAGCATAAATGAAAGCTACCAGTAACAAAACAAGTGCATCATATCTCATACAGTGTTTAAAAATAAACCTTCACATCATTAAAGAGTTGAAACTACTAAAATTGAGATCAACATCAATCCTTTGCAAAAAGTTCACTGGAAACCGTCAAATGCTAAACTGGATGTAGTACAATACTAAGAGCTGCATAATTGGCACTTCACTTATCACACCTATGGAAGCATATCTTAACCATCAAAATAAAAGGCATAACCCATAAACATACAAAATATAGGATAAAAAAGACAAAGACATGAGTATCAATATTATTTTGGTCTCTACTGTACATATCGAATACTGCAGAGCAAATGGCAAAAGCATAAACATGTAGCAATTAAATAGATATGTATGTTAGATATACTTTAGTACCATTCACATGGTTAAGTAAGCACAGTGATTTGTATACAGAAAGAACACACAGCAAGAAAGATGGCTGTGAGAGAACCTCACTTTCTGTAAGGATTGCAGGCTGCAATGAATTTGATGTCTTCAGTGATGGGGGTGCCTTTCATCCTCTTGTCACACATGATCTCTTTGATCAGTCCAATAGCATCAGTTGTGTTGGCCTCGTCAAAGAACAGTACTGTGTCAAGTCCCACCTCCTGATTTGCACGAGCTTCTTCTTGGACAGTTTTAACAAATTTTATGATGGTGTCTTCTGTGGTACCACCATGCACCTAGTAGACGAACAGCAATTAGAGTGTGTTCAGATAACATTGGTCAACAGAATGATCATGGTGCAACTCAATAGACCATACTGTACATAATGATAAACATCTACACTAAAATTGAAGTCAATATTACAACCGGCTCAATAAATTCAAGTAAGTATTGTCTATGGTGGGAGCATTCCAAAAGGCCAGATGTGTAGCTACCTATGTACAGTATGTATTGAAAGTTATTGGGGGGTGTTGGGGGGTCAGTAGGTTAGGCACTGGATGTTAAGCAGTGAGAAGAGGGCATCACTCCACCTGTGTACCATTTGGTATTTTTCCGATCTCAACAAGATTAGCTACATATATGTACCAATTAATGATCACTGCGGGGAATGTCTAGTATAATCCACATAATTGTCAGTACTGTACCTTTAAAATGAAAAACGTCTGGCGTGGGTTTTCTCCCTCATTAGCCTTGAATTTTGCTTGCAATTGGCACATGTACCGAATGAGTCTGGTCTTTCCACATCCAGTTTCTCCCATGATGACAACTGGAATGCCACACCTGTTGTTAGGTTCAAGAATGCACACAAAAATATAACCTCAAATACACAGAGTAATATTTTTACCATAGAAGATAGTGAGAGAAATTAATGGTATGGAGAATACAGAAAAGCATTCATGGGATAAATATGATACAATAAAAGTATGAAGTTAAATGCATAACATACTGTACTTACAGTACACATGCTTACCTAAATCTCATTTGTATGGCTAGCATCTTCACTAAGTTGTCATAAGTAAGAGCATATGTATCATCAGGATCAACTTGTTTATAGTAGGATTCTTGTGGGTCCACTCTTAAACTGCTTTCAAAAACACGAAACAGTTTCTTCAAAATATCAGTCCTACAAACAATCAGGTTTAGTACACTAAAAGTAAAATTCATTCTGTACAACGCAATCATGCATTACTTTTGCCACAGCTGTGGATTCTGTCTCATTTCCACTCCACTACCACGTAGCCATTGGAACAGACCTTCGGGCATTATGTTTCCTTCAAGCACCTCTCCTGCTAAGCTTACTAAGTTTACTGTTTTACTACTTAGATGAAAGTTGAATCCAATAAAAGTCATGGAATCATATTCAATAGCTCCCATGTTTGTTTTGTTTCGATTAAAGAAAATGTATGGATGTACACTGCACAACAGGATGAGAGACAGCACAAATGTTAACATTTTAATAAGCCTACATATCAGATATGGACAATTCCAAACAGATATGGACAATTCCAAACAAACATCAAGTGTACATATCCAATCAAAAGTGCACCTACGGTACTATCAAACATAGGATATACAGTACATAGTGTAAAAAATTATTCAACATAATGTGACAATGTATTATGTAGATTTTCTACTAATTGGTGATAGTCGACAATCTTCTAGGTATATAAAACTGCCATTTGTGGTTCTCACTGGTTTCCTACATTGAATATTACATGCTTTTATTGAAAATGAGGTCATAATGGCTATCATGTACATTAAGCACAGAGGTATATTGCAGAATTTCCATTAGAAGCTGAGAATGATCGCAATACGCACGCGCACATGCATACATGCGCACACGTACACACACACACATAACATTATACAGTGCATCAAATAACGCTCAGTCATCAGTCATTTTCCGTGCAAAGTAATTGATGGCCAGATAACTTAAAAAGTGTGCAGATATTTTGTCTGGACATATTCTGTAGTACTCTGTAGTAAGAATTAAAACTTTCCGCTTTCTTCCTAGATTTTTAAGCCACGGAATACATTATTAATCTCTAATTCTTTTGTAAAACTGGATTTCTGGCACTTTGGAGTATTGCGCTCGCAATCAAAGCAAATTTCAAAGCAAATTCAATAAAACATGTATAGTAAAATATTACAAAAAGGAAATGTACCTATTTTCCCATGCTCTTCTCTCCACAATTTGATAGCCTTCAAGGTCGTCAACATTCTCAGCTGCCTCATCACGCTGATCTTCATAAGCAGACTTTAGCGAAGGAACAGTAAAATCCTATAATCGGAGGAAGACATGCACATTAGTAGTTTATCTCACACATACAGAGACCTAAAGCATCATGAACTCCAAACTCACCACTGACATCCTGATCATAAACTTCACCACAAATGACTTGAAGCCGTACACTCCTTGACTGGCATCCCCCACTATGCTCTCATCACAGTATATAGAATGCTCACTGGCTTTCAACTGTGTGTCCAGAAATGAGGTGAATCGATACAACTCAACCCAAGATGGGTCTCTAGACTCCAAACTGAAGAATCTATTCGAGGACACAAAAACAGTGAAACACACATTAATAATTCTATGCAAATTGCAGAATACTACAGATGCCTGGACTAAGCTCATACTGTAACCATGAAAATTCACTAATTCGTTAATCCATAAAACTTTAGTTCTGTGATAAAATATTTAAGCTCACACTCCGTACATAGTCACATTCCTTGAGAAGTTTAGCATATATACAATGAAATCATGATCTTTATACACATACACTCGTGAATATATAAAGTAAAATCTCGATAATTAGAATCATATGATTATTAGAATATCAGGCTTAATTTAAACATTGATGAATGTACCATTCCAAATGTATGGTATATACATGTAGCTGGTTAATTAGAATGTATGGATAATTATAACTTTTACAGGAACATCAAGGTTGTAATTAGTGAGATTTCACTGTAATCACAAAATCTTATACATACTGTACACAAAAGTCAACCTCATTATGCGATGGATCCATTCCACAGCTGTCCCTTCTGTTGTGTTGGGATTGAATTCAAACTTATCAACTGATTGCTCTCGCCGACAAAGATATTGATAAACCCTCTGGTAGGAAGCTTCTAGCCTTTTCCTTTCATCCATTCCAACTAGACGTATTGTTGTTGACTGATTCTGAGCTGTTAACAATGAATTTTCAGGGAGAGAAGTAGCGTACATGAATAACAAAACAACATAGACAGCTGCACACAATGTACACAAGTCCAAATTCAAGGGCTTTGGGTAAAGGTTACTTAGACTACACACAAACATACTACACATACTTATAAACAGGTAATCTGTACAATGCAGACACACTCAAACAGTGAAATAGCCAAATCTGAATTCCAATACATACTTCCATGAAGTTTGACACATTCCTTTGGGCTAAGGCACTTAGCAGTTGGTAGCAATTGTAACAGTTCAACAGAGTTTGAAATCACCTAACAAAAAGAAAAAAAAATACAAAATCGAAACAAAGTAGAAAAGTTTGTAACAGATTCTAAAAAGGGATGAAATTAATATACTGTATATATTTTTACAACAAACTTTCTCAGTGTTTTCACCAGAATCCTCTTTCAAAGCTGGCACTGTAACCTCTATGGCGTAAAGGTTCTTCAGTTTACACCTCCACACACTACCTTGACTGTCTTGCAAGGCACGAAGGATCAGCATGTTAAAGAGGATGCCTCCAATGTCATCAGTAATCTATCAGGTTTACAGAGTAAAAATTCAGTATGGATTATGAAAAACAATATTATAAAATATTGATTTTTCACCTTCAAGTAAAGATAAAAATTATTACAGTATTACAAGTTACCGCATGGTAGGAAAGTTTTGCAGACAAAAGTTTTAGAACCTTCGAGAACTGACTGAAATTCATGAAACTTTTGTTTGTGAAATACTCTCACATAATCCCAACAGTGACTTGTCAATGGAAGCTATCCAAATTCCCTTGTAAACATGATAAATTGTAATCTTAGACTGAATATCAAAAATGACTTCATTGGTAGCCATCTTGAAAGAAACTGAAATCTAACCAAAAAGTTTGCCCATTGAAACTTCCAGTATCATTTGCACTTCTAAAATTTAACCTTCAACACCAGAGTACAAAAACCAATGATGACTGCAACATCAATGATCGAAGTCTGTAGTTCTAATATTAATTTTAAACACTTAAGCTTGGCAGCTGGTATTGCATTTTCTATCTATTTCATGATACACATTAACTCAATGAAGTGTACGGCAGAAAATTGGAGGAAGTGTACAGTTGACATAAGCTTTTCAAATTAGGGCATAGAAAACTTATTACACATAATACATGCTCTTCATGCTCATATTGTAGTGTGTAGTGAACTTTTGGAAATTTATAAGATCCTACCTACACTCACCCGTTCAGATATATCCAAATGATAAACTACTGGTTTATCTGGAGTGTCTTCAACGCTACGCAACGCTTTTGCTACAATATCGCTGTTCACATCTGGTCCATGTAATGGTACAATCTGACAAAGGCTGGCATGTTCTTCCTTGAATTCCTCAAGTAGTCGGTTGATATACAAAGATTTCCCCATTCCAGCACGGCCAGATGCAACAACTCTCACATAAGAACTGCAAGCAAATGCAAAATGCAGTGGAACCTGTATAATGTGGACACCTTGGGGACCACCAAAAGTGTCCCGATTACAGAGGTGTCCTGGTTTTCCAGGGTTGTCAGAATATTCATTAGAAGAGAGTAAAAAGTATCAAAGGAAACATTAGGAACAAATGCCACAAACGGTATTTAACAGACAAAATGGGTATTAAAGTCATTATAGCAGACTGAAACTCATAAAAAAGATGAGAATAAACAGTATGCAACTTTTCTCGGCTACTACAGCTTGTCCAGTGTCCACAATACACACGTAATTTTGCCTGGGAATAACCTATTGGAACCAAAAATGTCTGTCCTGATTCCAGAATACAGAGGTGTCCTTATTTCACAGGTATCAAATGTACACAAGTCAATGGAGGAGAATTTAGGACCATAACCTAATGTCCAGTTGATACAGGTGTCCATATATTCAAATGTTCTGAATAGCAGATTGTACTGCATATACAAAATTAACACAATGTATTCTGAAAGAGCCAAAACAATGCAACAATAAAACACACTTGTCAGGATCAACTGTTGCTCCAACTTCACTTAAATCTGGTCCAAACTTCACTACATCATTGACAAAGTGACTCTTGATGTAGTCCATAACTTCCTTTCTGGGAGGCCTTGGGGGAAGGCTCTTCTTGTAGTCCCGTAAGTCTCCCAACAACAGTGAACTATTCTCGTCCTCTTTACAGCACATGATGACTAATTTGAAGTCTACAGATGAAGAATGACGACTCACAAATTAGAATACAGCATCCAAGGCATGCATATAAATAAAAAAAATTATGATCAATGAAAAAATAGAGGCACTGGGTTCCTATAATTCTAAATGAGAAAACGTACATTGATGGTACCAGTGCACAACTATTCAAATGTTGCTTTGTCCACATGCCTTCCTATAAGCATATACAGTATAACTAGTTATATCATGCCTTTCACATTGAAGTTTTCATGCCATGGTTGCATGTTCACTTTAACACAATGACCATTGTAAGAACAGGAAGTTCTACAAACCACAAGCACAGGTCATGCGAGTGAGTGCACCACGTGTGATTTTCAAGATTTGGCATTTGTTCTATCTCGCAGTGGAATGCACACACACACATACACACACACACACACACACACACACACACACACACACACACACACACACACACACTGTGGCAAGTTTCATTTATTTATAATTCAAATGATACAGATTACAGAAATCACGTAAAGTACAGGAGAAAGGCAAAATTCACAAGGATGTACTGTGACCACAATGACAAGACAATTCAGGCATATATGGCACACGATTGTCAATGTGTCAAATGCTTTTAGTAGTACTTTTTCAATCACATATTTACCCAATACACACATATTAATTCCTATATATTATCAATAAGTTATTAGTAATATTTTCAAAGGAGATCACAGTGCATGCAAAGAATATGGTGGCTGATACAAGTACTCTGTATGATTTCCATTTGCAAATACTGTATGTATTATTGTGTGCAATACTGTTAATGTACCCTTATGGCCCTGCATCAGATCTCTGAGGTCCTGAACTGCTTCCTTTGCAATCTTATATGAGAGGTTGTGTTCACAAATCAAACAAAAGATCCTCCTATACCCAGGATCACAAACGGCTCTCCTCCAAAGCAGACGAATCTGCAAGCAAATAAGTGCATAGTGAAAATCATGGGTGCATTCATTTTAGGATCTCTGGGTACATCCCTAAGGCTCCCCCAAAATCAGATTACAATCACGGTGAATACTTTATACACAGACTGACTCAGCACTGACTGAGGCAATTTATAGAGGACTGATATTAATATGTAT
>CAUJGJ010000029.1:275700-368200 GCA_963170055.1 Halisarca cf. caerulea
TGTGGCTTTGTCTACTATTTCAACTTGGACAAGTTCTTTAATGTCCTCAGGAATCTTGCCACCAGGAATAGCAATGGTGTACTTCCCAGCTTCAGTCAAATCAGTGAGTTGACCATATGCAGTCTCTTCAACTGAGCCAAGAGTTCCTTGTATCCTCTTGTACCATTCCAAGCTTTTATTACAAGTTTCCTGCAGGTGAAAAAGTATCACTATCAATTCAGTTCACAGTATACTACTCCATAAACATATGTACCATATGTTCAGCAATCTTCTCAAGACCTCCCTCTATATGTTTACATCTATTCATAAGATCAAACATCCCAGCAGATTTTGGGAGATGAAAGATGATAGGAGCCATTTTTGTTCCAACAGTCTCCAAACTTGTAAGGCGGTCTACACTGGATGCATCCTCACATTGCGTGATTAGGGCAATGTTAGTGAAGGTCTGAAGTTGACTGGCATCTGAAGCAGTGATAAAATAAATAAGGGTACTATCAGGGTACTATAGCAAGAATCCATACAGTATATCATTGTGTGATGGAATGAAGTTTCTACCTCCAAGGGTTTTGATCCATTCGATAATATCATGACTTTTCCCAACTAGAATCAGAGAAGTGTGATATTTATCAAAATGTGCTAAAAAGGCGGCATTCCTAGCAAGATCATCCATGCTCACTGCAGAGAGTGACATTGGGCCCAACTTTTCCTCAATCTACAGAAACATACAAAAGTAATTGCTGCATGTTTGGTTACTTACTGATCAATTACCATACACATCAAAACAAATACATAACAGGGCCGCATTTAGGGGGTGGGGCATCCCCCCCCCCCCCTTGGAGATCTGCTGCCTCCCTAAACTTGTATCTCAACATATGCACTAAGGGTTCCTGAAAGGTAGAATTTATTTGAAAATGGATGAAAAACAAGCTTTTAGGCTATTTTTTGAAAATTTTCTCAAGACCACTGTCTCCAATCCCTTAATCCCCTTGAATTGTACATACATAGCATTGCTACCTAGTACATAATACCCCCCCTCCCCCCCCCCCCCACACACATTGCATTGTCTCCTATAATAACACCCCTCCCCCTCCCAGTCTCTGTACACCTATACATTCCCATATTGCATTGCCTCCCCTAAGATTCTAGGAAGCTCAATTTGCCCCCCCCCCCCCCCCCCCCCCAGCCCCGAATCCTGTATGCAGCCCTACATAATAAGTAGGCCTGGGGCCAAAATAGTTCACATTCTGATACACACTACACCACCCAGCCATGCACATCTTCAATGGTCAAAGTGACTACTGAATTCTATCAATTCTTAAAAGCCACAGTTTTCAATGATATACTAAAAATTCAATTCATACCGCATAACTATTACCCATCACACCCCTCCCCCCGCCCCCAGGGTCTACTAAAATTAAGTTTGGTTAAAGAGCTTCTAGTAGAATAAGCTGTTTAATCTATGATTTTAAATTATGCCCACTAATATGCATGGCATATTTGAAGAATATCAAACATTAATATGTGCCAGTATACCAATAGATCCTGAAATCCTAACATTATTGTATAGTATTATTAAGGGTAAACCCTTTCAGCAAAGCTGGAGTAAACAGGGGACTATCTGTGCAAATACACATTATATCTGATGTAACAATATACAATGTAATTAAATAATTATATAGGGTTAATAATACAGCAGACTTACATATACAAGCTTAAGATCACAATCACATTAATATCTACTGTACATACATACATGAGCAATATTCTTAGCTCCATCAAAATTTCCGGTCAGCTGAAGGGCTTCCTTCACTTCCAACAGATGTTGAGCCTGCTCTGAAACACGTCTGGCATCACTGTATACTCTAGTCTGATGCATGATCTGTTCAATCCATTTATCACAGTTACTAGGAGGACGTCCCTCACATTCATCCAAGGCACGAACAAGTTTCTTCAGTTCAGGATCCTTCTTAACACGCCTAGGTGGCAAGAGCCTCAGAGCTTCTTCACAAGATACATCCATTCTCTTTAGTTTGTCAGCCTTTTCTTTTAGTGAGTCATAGAATGTGGGCCACACATTATTAGCTAAACATTCAAAGCTGTCAACTTTTATGGCATGCTCCGACCACAATTTTGCTGTCACATCATTTTGCCAAGTTTTGAAGACAATATAGAATTGATAGTATATTGACTGGACAGTTGTCACTAGTGCTGAAGCACCCAAACGACTCTCCAGAGCAGCAATGGTCAATCTTTCAATGTCCTCGTTACAAAAACGTTGAAGTTCATCACATTCAGCTGCATGTAGTACACAAAATGCATTGCAATGTAAGGGTACTATACGTCTAAAACATATAAGTATAGTGACAAACCTGCCCCTTTGCCAGTCATAAATTTTCTACCTTGTTGACAAAGAAACTCGAGCCTTTGAACATTTTCCTCAAATTTCTTAAGAACTGACTGGCACAATTGAACTGCTTTTGCAATACTCGCACTTTCATCTCCTTCCCCTTTGATTTGAAACAAGGCCTTTGTCATGTCCTCAAAATTTTGACCATATAAAGTGATTATTCTCAGATTTTCAACAGAAATTCCTTTCTCTGGAATTGTCTCCACAACACTCTCTAAAATTACTTTTGCATTTTCAACTGCACTACTATGACCAGTCTGTGACACTGTACAATAGAAGTGTATATGTACTAGTTAAATGAATATATAAATAAGATACAGTATTCGAGACAATAACAATGTTCTTAGGATGTTCTGACATCCAGTCAGATCAGGTCTGGCTGGATGTCAGAAAAGTCTAGAATGCCATAAGTGGAGCATAGCCTCGGTCACACTGAGGTTAAGCCAAGGTGACAGTCATGGTCACAGTAAGGACTACCAAGACAACTATACTATTACCAAGATTAGATTGGCCATCTTTATGATCACAACAAGCAAGATGCAGAAATCACAAGGTTCATGTGACCCATGAATCAGGACCATACTGCGACCACTACCACAAAGATATTATGCAAACGTAATTGACAAATTCCCCAGCTATAGCAACAGTTGCATCCTTGCAATTATAAATTTATGAGATGCAAATATGTGCATGTAAATATATGCATCTCATGACACAGAAACATAAATTAAATCATAAGAGTTAAAAAGCTTTATGGAACAGAGATCTATACATTAGAACAAATTTGGGCAATCCTTACAAGGCACTTTCCAATACTCCAAGTACAGAGGTGCCTTCAGAAAGCTGTGTTAGAATGGTGTGATGACTTGTGAACAAAAAACTTGGGATTTGTAAGTCAACAACACAACATCCACAATACACTTGCTATATAGCACCAAAGGTACCTAAAAATCAAGATTTACCATTTGAAAATACTTTAAAACAGTGAGGCCACAAGCTCCAGCTGCATAGTTCTTCAAATTTTATATTCTCTGGTTGGGAATACTTCCGATTTAAATACTTGTACAGAATACCTCGGATTTTTCTGCTACGTCCTGTAACCAGGGTTTCCATTGCCTTTTCCTGCAGTAGGCAAGCATACGTATGTACATACACATGTGTGCAAAGCAGAGAATCTATCATGCTCCATTGAAACTCATGCAACTACATTGAACCATGTTCCCATTTAAAACGGTACAGTATGCTTCATAAGAAACCTGACAATGATAGCGCTTTTCAATTCACATTTGACACATTCCGTCACATTTAGCTTTTGGCAAGTTTTATTAGCGGTAGGCGTTTGGTGATTGACTAGCGCTAATTCAAGGACCAAGCGTGAAGAGTTTAACACATTTCAGTTTATGCTTAAACATGGATATTCTTTATGAAGATAACAATTCATTTAGATATGGTGGCAAGACATATCTTGAGGTATACTCGAAGCTTCAAAGAGAAGATGGCGCATTTGGAAAGTTTCTCAAAGGATGAGCATTTGTTGTGAAGACAAAGTTGCACGCACATAAGGAAATTTTCTGCTTCACATAATAGCAGACAAGTAACCATCACTCCTTCGAATTTCTTTTGGAATCGATAGAAGTATATACATTCACGTTGCAGCATTTTTATCATGAAGGATAAGTGTGTTGTAGTATCTATGGGTGAACCGAGAATAGACAAATTTGGATTAATGCAATGCAGATTACGGTTTTCCATAAATCGCATGGCTAAGCAAAAATTGCCATTTCGTCCCCAGAAATATGCTCTAATACCTGCTAAAGGATTTTGGTTAGCATCACGATTTTATGAAGTGTACTGTACATCATAATACGTACCACACAATCTCATGCAATTTTAACTGGAGTAGTGTGCTATATAGTCATGCAATATGAATCAAAACTAGGGATAGATGTGAACTAAATAAGATAGTACTACCAACTAACTGACAAATGTGACAGTTGCCAGTAGAAATCAAATATTAGTGGAATTTGATAATTTTGAGATGTTTACACCACTCTATAGCTATGCTTATGTACAGTAGATTACTTTCTGCAAGCTGCATACCTTTTCATCTTTTGGATATGAAATTACAAGCCAACAATATTCGCATGTTTATACACACGGAATTGACAACGGTACGCAACCATCAGTAATCATATTGAAGCACCTTTCTGGTAGAATGCACCCTGCACATACAATCTTTGTACTTTAAGAATATCAAAAAGCGTTAATTAAAGAAGTCAAAAAATTCCACTTCAATTTGTTCTTCGTTTGGGCAGTTTCAGGGCAATTTGGGGTCATTTGGAGTCTTTTGCGAATAGTTTCCTTTTTGTACAGCAATTCTTCTAAAAGCACACATGAAGCTTAAAGTTAGCCTGCAAGCTATAGCACAAATCATACTAGCTGGCTTGTAAAGCTATAAATGATTCAGAACTAGCACAAGGATGTTGCTAAGTTGTCGATACCATCTTCTCTAAACTGACTTGAGCACGTACATTCAATTTCTACTGACAACTGTCACAAATAGAAATTAATAAAACAATTGCATATACAGACCTAGTCTCGCATGCTAACCCTACCACTGCCATTCATTTATGCCCTTCTTAAGCAGTGTTGCGAGAAGGAAGAACAGAGATAGGTGCTGGCTTGAGAACAAATCCAGCCCTACATGTAATTAGCAGCAACTACAAAGCAGAAATGTAATAATGCATCTGAAATAGGGAATAGCAAAGGCTATGTAACATGCAAGTTCTCATTCAATGTTTTCCCATTTGATCTACATTATCTGTCAACTATGCATAGCTGGCTCAAAGTAATTTGTAACACCATGTACTGTACGTAGCTCAGTTAAGTTGGTATATACCTTAAGGTTGCAATTGTTAGCAAGTACTAATTTTAGCATTTTCTGGTGGCCAATATTTAGCGGGTACTTATTTTAGCGATTTGATAGCATTTCGTACCAAATCTGTAGTTGAAGATTTTGGAAATGTTACCTCCTTTTCCAATTCTTTTGTAAATCACCATTTCTAATCTTTACATACAGTACTACACCGTTGCAATCGAAAGGTGCAGAAACGAAACACTGAGATCACAAAACTTAAGCTTGTAGATATAATTAGAAGAATCGATCTTGCCAGCGTATACCTTCAAAAAATTGTCATCGCTTTTAGGTGAATCTAAATCGAAAATGACTAATACGAATGATTCTTTTAAACTTCACATGTATTTGGTTCACTGGTTACCGTTAATTTCGCTGACTTGGCGTAGATCTTACTTCTGTTTGGAGCCACCATTTTCTCCTGTACAGTGCACAGTACATCCATACTTTGTACAATACAAAATATTAGCGGATACATTTATTGGCGGGTATAATCGTTAGCGGACACTTAAGTTAGTGAATTAGAGGCTCCTTGCTAACTTCGCTAAAATTAGTACCCGCTAACATTTGTAGCCTTAAAGTATTATTGCAGTGTAAGATAGGGGACCTTGAGGTAGTCTTATATACGTAGATAGCTATTATATGAGGCTACTACACAAGCTGGGCATGCACCTGTATTGTGTGTGTGCATATGTGCATGTGTTTTGTGTGTGTGTGTGTGTGTGTGTGTGTGTGTGTGTGTGTGTGTGTGTGTGTGTGTGTGTGTGTGTGTGTGTGTGTGTGTGTGTACATGTGGGTACATGTGTGTGTGTGCATGCGTGCATGCATGCGTGGGAGTGTGTGCACATAGTTCTAGGCAGATTCATACACAGATACATAGGTTACCTTCGCACAGAGAGACCTCCTGCAGGTCAATGTTTACTTGTGAGGTAAGGAATACATTGAGTTGCACAAATTCCAATGGTGCCAAGAGTTTGTTTGAAGCAGTTTTCTTTATAATATTTTAGGGAATAGAAAGCCACGCTCAGAAGGGTATGCATGGAGTTACCAAAATATTACACCCTGAAATAGCCAATTGTAACTAGTAATCATAAACAATACTATGAACAGAGATGCTGTATACTGGTGAATCAAAATAGCGGACCTTTATACATGAGGTAACAAGCACCTACAAAATTAACAGAGGTATGCAATCAGCTTACATTCAGGCGTTCAAATGACTCTAATATTTCGTCAAGTAATATTCTTTCTAAATCTTCTGAAACTGTAGATTCATACTCCAAGATTGACAACTTTCTTTGTACAGAAGGCACCTGCAGCATAAACATATCATACTAAACTGCAGGGGTTGAGTGGACCTCCCCCACGTGTGCAAATTTCACCAGCTTAAATCTTTGTAGTATACTAGTTGTACACTTTCCAATCCATAAACGTTTGACACTTGCTTCTCCTTTCAAAGACAGCATTCTACTCCAAACCTGTGTGAAGTAGAATGCAAACACGGTTTCAGTATTGCAAACACTTTATCCTTGTATGTACAAGATATTAGATGTGCCTGGTGAAAAACAGTCCAGATGCATTTCACTTAGTACGTTTAATGATGGAAATCATGGTACAGGTGGCCATAAATATTACAAAAAGTGCATTCTCAAAACAATGACATGAGATTCAGGATGGGATGAAAGTACAGAGAGGTACAGCATGTACTGTTCATGCATGTACAAGATGAAAACAGTGCTTCACTACCACTACAGCATAGGTAAGATAAACCTGCCAGGATGGGATAATTTGAATATATATACTTGATACTATGCGTGGTTCTTATAAGGCCGTGGTCACACTACATCAAATTCGACATTTGCGTTCACGTCCACGTCACGTTAAGCTGGTCATACATTAAAATTCAAAACGTGAACATGGAAGTAACAATTGCTGTCACAGTGACATCTACATTTTTTTCTGAAGTGATATTGCCAAGAAGGTTCTCGTATGATTGTGAAAGTCTTTGGGAACAAATCTGTTCAAAATAGCAGAAATAAGCAAGAAACGGAAACTGAAGTAGGATGTTGAGGCTGCACGTAAGCTAATTGATACTTGGGCCAATGTTTTGAGTGAGACCAGCGGAAAGATAATGAAAAACCTTATCCAGAGAGGGCTGTTTCACACAAGATAGACTCCCTCGTAAAGACAGGCAAGCACATGTACAGCCTTTACCCAAATATAGAAGAAACAGGGAAGGAGTGGATGACAAGGACATGATAGATGTGGACAAAGCCAAGCTATCCTGGCCGAACTTTGCTACTTTCTATGAGTGGTTCAAAAACCATCCTTCTCTAAGTCCAGGTAACGTTAAAGATTCTGGCAAGGTCAGAGAAGACAAAACAGCCCTGTCAGGGGAAGCACACCGACAAGCTCAAGATGCCCAAGCAGGGCATCCAACAAAGACAGCGAGAGTTTGGTTGACAATGATGAGTGGCAGGACATCAATGAGGATGTTTAAGTTGACAAAGACGATGATGGAGATGATGACATTCCACTCAACAGAAGAAACATTGTGTCCACCAAAGGAAAGCAACTTGCTCGAGTTGGTAAAAAAAAGACAGCCACTTCTGTCAGTCAGGTGCATCTACTGTCAGGCCTGACAGAAATGTAACAAAGAATACAGAATCGCCAAAGTGAGCATGACAAAAAAATGCATCAAGAGGAGATTGCATTTCAGCAACAAATAGAACAGGATAGCATCAAGTTCAAGACTAAATTGATTACTGAGCTGAAGCAACAAAGCAGCAAATTTCAGCGGGATCTGATGTAGTCAAATCAAGGGATTGTTTGACAAACAATACAAGTAGTACATTTTGGCCACATTCACATATATTGAAAAGTATTTTGTAAAACTTGACCCAGTATTATTGTGTTTTGTCACTGTACCTGCATAAGTATACGCATGTGGGACATGTCCGTGAGCTTAAAATTTCAGCGGAGGTGTCTGAACATTGATGCAAGATTTCAAAACAGCCCTCATGACATTCAAATTGCCAAAGATCGACTCGTTCAAGGTCTTAAGCTTTCGCCTATGAAGAATCTTAGTTTCACGTCACCAGCTACTTTCCCTTGATCCTCGTGAAGGAGAAACAGAAAGTGCTGGTAATGCAAAACTAAGCAAATCAAAACCAAATTGTAGTATAAACACGTCAATAAAAGTATGGGTTGCCGCCGCTCGCTTACCAGGTTAGAGGTTCTTCAGGCTTATTTCCTTCAGAAAAAACATCATCTTTAATCATTGATAATGATTTAGTGCACATATGAAATTGCAGCACAAAAATTCGAGAATTTTCGTCTTTCTTGGTGAAGTAAGATTGCATACTAGTTGTGAACAAAGTTAAGAACCTCGCAATTGCTAAAACGAAAAATAACTTTTAAAACAGAAATTAAATTGTGTTCAATTCCATTTTGACTGCTGCTTATATGAATTCAAAACTGATTTGTGTGCTTATGTTTTGAGTTGTAATGCTAGATTGAGTATTACAATGGCCAGGTGCAAAGTTGGCAGTTTTTGTTGTTTAATCACTTGCCGCATGCTTGCAAGATGTGTGCGTAGACTATAGTATCAGTCCTCGTGAGACAAGACTGTATGACAGTGCAACGTTTGTAATAAATTTGTGATATTTGGTACTCAATTTGGTTGAGTAATGGTTGAGGATAATGTAAGGTGTGCGTGGCATATTGGAATATAAGCACCCTGCAATGTTATCGAGACACGAGCTATCGATCTATAGCTGGCAATTGATCATGCGGTAAGTTCAGTTTTTGATTCAATGGGTGACCTGTAGAATTTACATCTGCTGTACATGTCATATGTTTGTGCAGAATTGCATTACGTACTTTTGAATAGAATTTTATATACATAGGTATGTAACTTAAATCTGTATCATTTTGCAATTTTGTGAAAATGTGTAAATGTATACACAACAAGTATCGGTGAGTATTTATGCACATATACTTGTCATTCATAGTTATATCTGCGGCGAAAGTGGCATACTCGACGACCAAGACTCATAGACAGTGACACTGGTTTGCGTGCGAAATAAATGATCATTAGTACAAAGTAGACTGAGCCTGCTAACATCTTGACGATTTTAACTAATGTTTCGTTCGTGATCTAGGATATTCTGGATAGAAGAGTGCAGTTACCTGCCACAGCACTTTTTTACATTGATTCAGCATGTTGCAGTGAGTATTTGAGGTGCGAAGGTCGATCGGCAGAACCTGGGCCTTTTTTGACGGTATTAGTGTAGCTTGAACATTGCGACTAAGCATTGATGTGTTTTATAAATTTACAAATACCTAAAAAAACTTATTAAAACACAAAACGGCTTTTTCAAAGTCGATAAGATTCGAAAGATTCTGCTATTGCTAAATCACTGCAAGCGCCCGCTATTGATGACATGTTACGACGTTTACCTTCAGTTAGTAATGACATATAGGTAAAATGTGACAAATACCATTCCACAACTTTCTCGCCTTTAATCCCCAACTTCCAAAAAGCACTATAATGCCCCTATGAAGTGCCCCAAATCCTACAACCGAGGAAGTATCAACAGAAAAAAGTCATAATTCCTTTGAATCACACTCTTTTATTCATCTAACACATTCAAGTGAAACATACAGACGCATGTGGGGCATGTCCATTTGTACTTAAATGGCTTCCAAAGTTGGCGATTTTACTCGCTAAAAACTCCCCAGTTTCTTACTTGTACAAATTAAAATGGACAGTTAATGATCTTAGGGCAG
The DNA here is from genome assembly GCA_963170055.1 of Halisarca cf. caerulea. Classification (NCBI taxonomy): domain Eukaryota; kingdom Metazoa; phylum Porifera; class Demospongiae; order Chondrillida; family Halisarcidae; genus Halisarca; species Halisarca cf. caerulea. The sequence goes on from CAUJGJ010000029.1 coordinate 285,813, forward strand.
TATAAACACATCAAAGCTACTTGTTGTGCTACTTTTCAACCAAATATTTTCCTTTGGTGTTCGAATAATTGATGATGTATCCGATAGTCCAGATCAGCAGCTTTAGGATGTGAGTAAATCAGAACTTAGGCCTACAGACACAAAATATGGACTAAAATGTTCCTATCAGTGATATCTAATATTCAACCCATGGCAGTTTTGAATACTGAAACAGTTTCAAAAATATTCAAGAAAAACTTACAAAACTCTGAAAAATTCCGCAATAACTCCCTGGAAATACGCCGCATCAAACCCCTCATGGGTAAAAAGTTGAAGTACCCAACACTGATAACAATAACACAGGGTATCTATATCAGCCCACGGCTGCTTGGGATTTGGGGCGTGCATGTACAAAATTTATAAACAATGTCACCCCTAACAGTAAACAACATCACCACAAATTGTAAACTACGTCACACTAAAGAGGACGTCACTGAAGGTTCCCCATGTAAGCAGATACCGATATTAGTGATGTCACAGCCCCGCATCACGATACGTCATCAAAAATGGCCGTTTTACACTAGGCAAACAGAAATCAGCTTTTCCGGAGGAGAAAATGCCCTACAACTTTCCTGTTTGTTTCACTTTTCGATTTAATGTAGTCTTGACTATAGGATTTTGCTTGTTGAATAATATTATAATAAGGTAAGCGAAAATAAATGCTGTATTTGTTTCCAGTTTTTGCCGATTTGGGTACCAAAAAAGTGTTTTTTTTCCAAATAAATGGTTTAACAAGGTTATAGTCGTGAACAACAAGCAAATTCATATAGTTCAAATATTTTGCTAGCGACTGAAGTAAATTTCGTGAAGGTACAGTGTCATCTTCTCCTCCGGAAATGGCAATTTCTGTCTTTTACCGAAAGTTTATGGCTCCTTTGTTGTTGCCTCGAAATTCTCTGTTTCGTACTTTTTCTTCTTTGGGTGTTCCTACAAATAACATTTGTTTAATTTTACAAAGTGTAATGTATAGGTTTATCCGTATTGAAGGCATAATATGCTATGAAAGTTGGTCAAGTTTCACGACGGCCATTTTACCGTAATATCCGAGGGCTGAAATAAATACCCTGTGAAAATCTTCGGAAGGCTCCTACGACAATCCGCTGATTTACTCCACGACATGGCAGTTTGCTGACAAGATCCGTTCGCGAAGAGCTGCCGTCACATGATAGTCATGTGATTTTGATGTGATGTCATCCTGGACTTTACGCAACTCCAAAGTGAGGATGATACCGAAGCTTTGAAGCTAATAGACAAAGGAGTGATCAATACACAAGCGAATGCAAGCTCGATGGAAATATCCTATCTCAATCCATAAGCCATTATCAACCAGAAAAAAAATGATGGAAATGAAGCGTTAGCAACAAACACAGTCGAACCACCGCGGATCGGCGACATTCAGGTGTACAATCTTTGTTTAAGCACACTAATCGCTAGTCAGTGTTAACTTGGTACGCAAGTGGGACATGCCCAAAACCTCCCTAATGTGCTAACAAGCTGGAATTTCAGCGAAAACGTTACTGAAATGGCTTCGAATCATGTGACATACGTGTGACATTCTATGACCTTTTTTGTTTAGGATTGGATTAGGATTGATTGTGCTGCGTGGCAATTCATCATAGATTTGGTGCTTTTAAGCCTTTATCTGAGGAGAAACAGTGTCAAGCACATATATTTGCATAAGGACGATCGCGGACTGCAGGAGTTTCGAAATCGAGTGTAATTTTCCAATCAGTGGTAAGTTCAAGGCATTAGGAATGCTGCATAAAGTGATACATCTTTTCCTAAGATGTTAGGCTTGTAAAAGAGACTTTTCTATTTAGATTTAAGCCCAACAACAACTACCGTTCGTACCTTGTTCTTTGAGATTGCCAACCCGCGCCTCGATGACTCGAACGCTTAAAATTCTCCTCTTTTGCCGTCTTTACACTTTCTTCAGTCATCTGCCTTCTTTAAATAATGGTCTGTTTCCTCTGACTTTTTTCGCCTGCAACGCATCCGTCCTTGCCATGCTCCCCCACCTTCAAAGTAGTCTTCACTTTCAAACAGTATTAAGAGTTCAATGATGTCACAGCCCTCATCACATGACTATCATGTGAAAACAGGCCCCTTGCGAAAGAAATTTTTTTGCAAAATGCCATGTCGCCGAGTAAATCAGCGGAGCGACGTAAGAACCTTCTGAGTCTTTCATTGTGATCAGCATTGACTGCTTCAACTTTTCACCGATGGGGGTTTTGATGAACTTGTTTTCAGAGAAGTTATTGACGAATCTTTTATCGAGCTGTGAGTACTTGCTGAATATCTTTAAAACTATTTCAGTAATCAAAACCCCCATCGATAGAAAGTTAAGATATTTTCATTAGAAACAATTCAGTCTTTATCCTGTGTCTGTAGGCCCATGTTCCGATTTACTCGCGTCGAATAAAAGCCTAACTCAACTACCTGATAAATCGTCGATTAGTCGAATGCTCAAGAAAGCCACTTGGATGAAAAATAGATCAATGTGTAGCTTAGATATGTTTGTACTGCTTTAGAACCATTCATTGGCCATTTCACTACATATTGTGAACAAATAAAGCAATTTGTAAAGAGTAAATTCGCCGACTTTGGGAAGCCATTAAAGTGCTAATGGACATGTCCCATATGCGTACTTCAGAATACATCAACTTGTCTTTGTTCAACCTACTAACTGATTGTATAAAACCTAGGCATCATTCAATCTCGAAAGTATTGCAGTTCGTGCAAACAAATACTGATCGTAAATGCGATCCCTTAGTTTCTATAAAAAAGAAACGTGTCTGAGATCAATCGTGCCCAATATAACATTTGCAAAAGTATGAGTGCTGAATAAATTCCGCAGCACTAACAAACTTTAGTCTGTGAACAAAATACATTATCACGCGCATGTCACATGACTTGAAGCCTTACATAGGAAATTTTCGGCCAAATTCCAGCTCATTAGCATCATTGCAAGATTTTGGACATGTCCCACATGCGGAGTCAGATGTAGGCTACAGTAGCTAAAAAGGCCAAACACTTGTTCCTACTAGCTTACTAGTACTTACTTGAAATTCATACTTTTCATATCCAATACTATTACATCCAAACTGCTTTTCCTCCTCGTCCTTCACATACTTTTTCTTCTTAACATAGGCTACCAAGCCCCTTACAACATCATGGCACATATTCTGCAGCAAGTTATCAACTTCATCCCTTTTGGTGCCATAGCTGCAAAGCCACAGGCAGAGCTGTGCAGTTGCTGTCACCACATTCTGGTCAACACAGTCAGCAGAAAGTACTGCACTAGCAATCTTGAAAGCAGACTTGGTTGATGTAGAAACATCTCTCCTGGAGCTAAATTAATGCAAAACAACATTACTCATCAGTGTTTCATTCAGCAAAATACCAAAAAAAACAGGAGGTGGGCAGGTCGGAAGCAGTAGGAGACAACCCCTGAAAGAAAGTGTGACTATTGCTTCCATTCATACACAGGCTCATTATAGTGGATTTTAGACAACTAAAAAAAATGGCTGCCATCAAAAAGGGGTGACAAATACATCACGATTTTGACTCACAGAAAATAAATTCTGGCTCATTTTAAATCATCTACACTCTTTAATGCTTATTTTCGAAACATTAAATCAGAAAAACAAGCTCATATTGTATGCGAAAATAAGTAAATAAGAATCCAAAAAGTACTGTTTTTGCAGTAAATGTCGATGTCCGCACGTCTAGAAGTGCTTTAATAGGGGCAAAACTAGTATCAAATAAAAGAGTAAAGTTGACTACATTAGGTATTCCTGAGCGGAAAATATATAACCCTAAATGACATAGATATAACCAAAAATGTCCTTTTCCGCTGTAAAATAATGAAAATTAAACCATAAAAATGCTAATATCTTTTGCGTACCTAGTTATATTTTCTCCGCTCAGAATAAACAAATGCACAAGGGTACTTTGAAATAGTTTTTGCAGTCTCCGTCGCAAAGAAAACCATCTAGACATGCGGATTCTACATTCTATTTCTAACAAGTTCAAAGCTGCATTTTAATGTGACATCATTGATGACGTTGCGTATCATTCCAAGATGGTCGCGTGCATGAAAATTTGCTATGTTACTGTTATAGTTTTGATATCAAAGTTAGTTTCGTCATTTTGTTTAGATTTTCTCAGCGAAGGAAGTTGGACACTAAATCTTTTGATTCTACTTAATCGATCTTTGTTTGCGAACGAGTATGGGTGAGTTACAGTCATTTTAACTGATCTTCATATTTTATTGTAAAATCTCTCACCGTCACTACTAATAGGGTAACTCTTGGTACTATCGTATGATTCTGATATTCTTTGGATACTTAAGTAAAATGTCTAGGCTTCAGATACCAATTTCGGGGATTTTGTGTGAATACCGTTGCACGAATGGTTCTTGATTGCAACTTTTGTGTACGCAAATTGTCCATTTGTGGTACTTGATACTTTTGATCACCATATCCGTCTTTTAAAAGCTTTAAAAATGACGGATTTAGTGGCGCAAAAGTTCGAATCGAAACTCTCGCAATATGCAAACATTTCCCGCTACAGATAGAGATTATGCAACTTGTGATGACACACGTGACGTTTTCCGAAGAGGTAGTCATGAAGTGTACAAAAAAGGTGACAAATTCCCTACATTCCAATACTTTGTCACCTAAAATCCCCACATTCTAAAATACGCCATAATGCCCCTGTGTAAAGGTTACATAATTCTGAAAACTATGCTATCTCATACATTTATTAAAAATGGCCACTAATAAGTGACAACATACTCGTATAGCAGCCCACCCACCCACTCCCCACCACAAGGCTCTATTTTTAGTCCTGTGGTGGACAGTACAGTACGCTTCATAAAAAAAATTGACAAGAATAGCGCTTTCCAGTTCAAATTTGACACTTTTCATCACGTTTAGTGTTTGGCAAGTTTCTATTAGCGGTAGGCGTTTGATGATTGATTAGCGCTAATTTAAGCGCCAAGAGCGAAGCGTTAACACATTTTAGTTTACGTTTAGACTTAGATTTTTCTTTATGAAGGTAACAGTTCGTTTAGATATGACAACAAGAAGTATCTTGAGGTATATTCGAAGCTTTGAAGAGAAGATGGCATGTCTGGAAAGTTTTGCAAGGGATAAGCAGTCGTTGTGAAGATAAAGTCGCGCATATGGAATTTAGCTGCTTTATAAAATAGTTGACAAGCATCACTCCTTTGACTTTCTTTGGAATCAATAGAAGTATACATTCACATTGCAGCATTTTCAATATAAAGGGCAAGGGTTTTGCAGTATCTATACATCTATGGGTTAACCGAGAAGAGATGAATTCAGATAAACACTATCAGATTACAGCTTTCCATAAATCACAAACTCAAAGCAATAATTTCACTTTTGCAACCGCTATTCTGTCACCGGAAATGCGCTAAAACCTGTTATAGGATTTCGGTTGGTGTCACGATATTTATGAAACGTACTGTAGTTCCTGAATTGCATGCCTAAGTAGTCCGTGTCTTTACTCTTATCACTTCCTGTATTTTGTCATCTGGGTATCACGCACGTGCTGCACACCCACGTGCCATGTGACTGGCATGTATACCCACACGCACACCACACCACACACACAATTACTTCTTATTCTTTTGTTTATTCAATGCTTATGCTGTTATTTTAGTTGTGCATGGTGCTTCGATAATTCAGTTGAATGTATATGGCAATTTCAAGTGAACATCCTGGAACACCTGTCATATTTGGTGACATTTTATGAATCATACTGGTTATTTTTTTTGCTTTTGTAGTCTTTTATCCTCCCACCCTCTTTGTACTTGCCCTAATGTATCTTTTGTATCATCTTACCGGGTTACTAAAGTAGTAGCTTCTCAACTAAAGGTCTCCTTAGGTTAACCCTCCTACCCTCCACTGGACCCACATTTGACCCCAAAAGTTTTAATTTTTGTAGGAAGTATGAAAACAGTTATCATAAAGTGTGTGGTATCATAAGGAAGCTTGGTTTATGAAGATTTTGGCCAGCTAGTAAAATCATGCAATTAAAGTTGCAATCATGCTGTAGCCGCCTTTGAATCAGTGCTTGTAGAACGTTTGCGATTACCACAATAAATCTCTGCATATTTCCGTAGAATTCTGTATAACTCATATAAAATGGCTTCCGGACGAAAACATTGGCAAACAAATGAAGTTCTATCAAAGAGCTGGCCGACCTAAGAACAAAAAAGATAGTAGAAAACTACTCATACCTTAGTTATTCACTGCCTACGAGAGAAACAAGGTTAAGAATTCCTAATTCGCAGGGTGCAAATTTTCATATTTTAGTAGCAAGTGATTATCGACGCATAACTTACTCCCCGTTCGGCGTATGTTTTCACCTCTTAGTTCATCTTGTAGATCGTGAACTCAGCTTTCAGATGATACCATTTTCGTTGTAGTACGTGGCTGGAGTCACTCTACGAAAATTGCGCAAGAACGAAAATGTAATTGCGCAATGTCATAGTTGTGGTTTTCGAGCAATTGCGCAATACCTAAACGTGATATCAACTATATTTCGCACTCACGAAAATCTCCGCTATTCGAGTGATAAAATGGTATCTTATACGTAGCTATTCTGTATAAGATGACTAAGATACAATCCACAAGAAAGGCTTAGGTGAACTGCAAGTCATTGTATGGGGAGGGTAGGAGGGTTAAATAATCTTCCACATACGCGTAACCAAAACCACAACACACAGTATGCCACAAGTACCTCTTACAAGTTGAATCACGACGCTGATACAGATCATTCCTAAAATTTGAAGGGCTTACAAACACATTTCCAGTGGAAACTCAACAAATCCCTGGGGACGCCAAAAATCCTTCATTATATCAGAAATTCACTACAGCCACTTACACTTTCACAGTAGAACATTAACTGGGTCACATGAATTTGTTCACTATGTACAGAAATTCACTGTTACAGTAAGAAATTTCTTCATAATGAGTTTCCACTGTATAACCAACTTTTGTTTGTTCAGATTGTGGGCGGTGCTTGGTTTCAAAGTCATCAATAAGTGACTTATTAAAGTGTTATTGGGTGTCTTCCACAAGGGCGCCCACAGCTAATACGCAAAGTACGCTACTGCGTACCAATCTTTGCAAGAGGCCTAGTTTAAAGAACCTTTCAATCTGTTACAAACCTAGCTTAAAAGTAATACAATATCCATGAAACACTAAAATACAAGTTATATATACAGTGGAGTCTCATTATAATGAATCTCAGGGGGAGACTAAAAAATTCTTTATAAAAGAAATTCATTATAAGAGAAATGTATATTTAATACACACACTATGCATTTCAAATCAAAATAACACTATTAGTTGTACAGTGAAATGACATATTTGTAACAAATACAATCAAACAACCCAAAATCGATCTTTGTTTAAAGGAATAAATAAGTTTCACTTTCTCCTTGCGTGTAATTCTTCAATAACGTTGAAAGCACGTTGGGTGGTATGCCGAACTCTGCTGCAGTTGCCTTCCTTTTCTTATATCGATGGTGGGGACTATCCATAAGGTCCATTTTCTTCTAAAGACTAAGTGATTGTTGCTTGTGTCCCCCCATAATTCACTATAGAGTCACAAATTCACGATGCGGTCGCACCTTCTCCTTCGTTAAAAACGAATATTCGCTATATGCGTGTTCGTTATATTGTTAACAATTGCGTTATAATGACTGCATTGGGACTTGGGACTTGACTTTTACCTCGTTATAAAAGAAAATCGTTGTAAGCGTGTTCGTTATAACGAGACTCCACTGTACATGGCTTTCTTTTAGAATAGTTTCGTTTTGCACAAGATCTCATTTCCACTAATTCAAGTGCAACAGTGCCTAAAAATTCGCCATTTTACTAACGTGCAACAACTTTTGCAAAATTTAATCATGAATAATGTTATTTTCAAAGGACGTAGCCTTGTCAGGGACAAACAAATCTGTTAAACATCTATTGCAAAGTAGTAGCTAGTATGAAATTTGCTTAATTTGGGGGTACCCAATTACTGCCATCATTCCCGGTTCTATGTATATGTTCAAGGTCACTTCTATCTAATTCTATACACTTCTGATACATAGATATGTTTGAGTGCAATTTTGCATCAATGCTTTAGTGTCCAAATTTTTGTATGTACCAAATTAAAAAATCCTGCGGGCATCCTTGTTTTGGATGATATTTAACAGTCCACCAACACATTTTTAATAAAAATCGATAGTAAAACCTGAACCATGAAGAATGATACCCATCTTGGTGGGATGCGATCTACGATGAGGGAGGAATAACGGTAGAAAGTTGCCAAAAACATGTATGCGTGGGTGTTTCCTGCCTTCCGGTTTGGAAAGTCGGGAGAAGGTTGTGACGTCACAGTACGCAGATGTAAGTACAGGTGTGTACGCACGTATAACATGTTCCTTTTCTGGAAAGAAGGGCGTTGTGTGGTTTACAAAGGAATTTGATTAATAAAAACATGATTTACTGATGTACACGCGTTAATCGCGCATATGTTTTATAAAGTCCCATGAATTATTATAGGCCTTCTTGCTTACACAGGATAAAATAGATTTAACGCATGTGGGACATGTCCATTCGCACTTGAATGGCTTCCGAAAGTCGGCGATTTTGTTGCTAACAAATTTGCTTTTTCTCTCTTATGCGTATCAGAAATGGCAAGCAACGACATTTAGACTGTATGAACACATTCAAGCTACACATTTAACTATTTTTCAACCAAATTTTCCATCAATCGTTCGGATACTCGCCGCTTTTCCAAGCAGCTGTATTTAGCAGTTATTCCTCTCAAGTAAATCCAATCTTAGGCCTAGAGACACAGAATATGGACTAAACTGTCCCTAATAAGGCTACCCAATATTCTACCGATGGGGATTTTGTTTACTGAAATAGTTTTCAAGATAATCAACAAATACTAAAAATGTACTAAAATAACCAGCAATAACTCTTTGGAAACTCGCGGTATCAAAATCCCCATCGGTGAAAAGTTGAAGCGTTCGAGATAGAATACAGTAAAACACTCAGAAGCTTTCTACATTGATCCGCTGATTTACTTGACGACATGGCATTTTGCAAGAAGGATTCGCTTAGCTAAGGGCCGATTATCACATGACGGTCATGTGATATGAGCTGTGACGTAATCGCATATTGCCCTTACCGAAGTGTTTGAAGTGTTTGATCTCTGCAATGATCGATGCGTCGCAAGCGAGAGGAACTCAGTGGAGGAAGAATATTAGGCAAAGAAGACAGACGGTTTAACGAAGTATAATATCGGCGGTTTAAGAGAAGCGAACTGGATATTCAGCGCCTGATCGACGACATCGAAGAACAAGGTGCGTAATCTTTGTTTGATCTTGAATTCAAATAGAAAAGTCGGTTTTACTAACTTGAGTTCCTTATAAAAGAACGATCGATCTATGTTTGAGCCTTCAAAACGCGCTTTAAGCCTATCATCAACTGCTAAATAGCAGGGCGATTTCGCCGTGAATTACGTATATAAGTTTTGCAGTTCACAATACCTACTATCGATCGTGAGTATGATCTTCCAAGTTCCCTTACACAACAATATGTACGTAACATTAACTTTTGATGAATAAAGGCTTTAGATGTTGTAAAAGGAGAACAAATGTCAAACAGCGCAATCGCCCTTGCTTCTTCACTAAGACCATAGATATTCTATACTACGTACGTAGTATAGAATATCTATACTAAGACTATACGTCAAGAAATGTCACGCGCATATCACATGATCGAAGCCTTACACACGCCCAAATTCCAGCCTATTAACACAATAGTGGGACTTTGGACATGTCCCACATGCGAATACCGTGTTGCTGATCAACAAATCCCTCCTAAGACATCATCTGATGCCTTGTCACTGCAAAACTGACATGGATGTTTCCTTGAGCTTTCTCTTTCTGTTAAGTACACCAATTCTTTCCTCTACAGTGAAATCTTGATTAGAACAGCTTTGTGAAATAAATGCAGCAAAATGAAGTTTGTACACCTGCTTCTTGCAAGTGTGTAAGTGCACCTACCAGTAACATCAGACTACTACTTGTTCAGTTGTCAGTATTTAGAGATTGGGGTGTGCGAAACAGTATCTACATTAGTCCTACTACATTATTCAACAACGCATCTGCAGTGTATAATGTCAAGCTGTTTAAGGGGGCGGGTTTATCTTTTGCATACTTTGTAATTGTCCTAAAAATCACCAAAAAAATCATTTATGACAAAGGATGTTGTTCATAACATGAAACAAACGAATAGTTAAGCTCGGTGTAAAAAGTATTCATAAGTATGTACAACGAGTGGCAGCGTGAAGAATGTGTAAAGTTATGTAGGAGCCTAAGTAGTAACTTAAGTAGCATCAGTAGTCACCTTCAGTGGGGACCCCGTAAAACCTGGAATGGCAGGAAGGGAATGGGGAACAGGGAATGAGGAATGGGAATGTCCATACTGTGGTTGTATTTCCAGTGAGACAGAAACTTGGATGTGTACACCAGTACAAACTTTAAGGCTATTTCATACAAATTTGTGTCTTTTTCTGCATGTGTTGTTCAATAACTATGGCTTACAGAGTATGTTGTAGTCTACCTTTTTGCTGAACACAACCAATTTTTGGAGCCTTGATTATAATAATCACTTTCTTCACAGTCACTCAATTAGCTTACTTGAAAGGGGATTGGTGACGGTGACAGCAGGGGGCTGGGAGTGGCAGCCTAGTGTTAACCCTCCAAGACCTGAAAATAACTACTAGTAGGGAGGTACCTAGCATTGTGTGGGCGAGCCTAACTGAGTACAATCTTTCTTGTGCTGCAGTTTCGTTTAAATATGACATACTTACTGCATGCGATGCAATGAATCATGATGGAAATTAACTATTCACGTATGCATAAATCAATACAAGCAATGCAGGCAGTAGCATGATCACAGTGAAGAATATGAGCCAGATAATGCAATGAGTTACTTCCATATATAGCTAATGGTGTTTTTTGAGTCTCATGAATGCATTGGACATTGCTATAGCTTGTATTGGTGTCCACATGCAAAGAGCTGTCAAAAGCTTGAATGCATGCAGCCAAATTTTTACCATCTACACCGTCAATGACCGTGATATTACAGCTGAAAAACTGTACAGTTGCCTCTCCTTTCCTCTGTCACTTGCCTTCTCACTGTATGCTTATAGAACTTTGTAAAGCACAAGTGTGTCAAATTGGCTAATACCTTTTATTGGTGAACCGGAAGATTTTCAATGGCTGAATGTACACAAACAAATTTTGGCTACTGAGCGTATGCAGACAAACAGATATTTTCACTGCTCACCTCACTAGGTGGGAGTTGTTCTGGCTCACCCCAATTGGCATGCTAAAGGGTATTGATTAATGTGACTGTGAGGGAATTATAATCAAGCCTCCAAAAATTGGTTTCCATTGTGTTCAGCGAAAAGTTAGACTACAGTATTCTCTGTAAGCCATAATGAACAACACATGCAGAAGATACAAATATGCATAAAATGGTACTTGCACTGGTATACACATCAATGTTTCAATCTCACTGGAAATACAACCACAGTATGGACATTCCCATTCCACATTCCCCGTTCCCTTCCTGCCATTCCAGGTTTTACGGGGGTCCCCCTTCACTGTGTGTGGTCTGTGTCTACATTATTAAGTGATTGTGTTTGATTACTGTCTGGAACATGTTGTATTCCCATCACAAGCATCTTACTTATGTGCATGTATGTATATTTTAGCCCAGTCAGTGTCAGAGCAAGTTTTGAATAATAGTGCATGTCATTGAGTGAAGTCGATCGTTAGTTAGTTTAGCAGTTTGAGATAGTTGTGATACCACATTTGGCGACGAGGATAAAGTTCGTCATGGCACAGCACGGCTCAGTGGGACCTTTTGACCAAGGCAAAGAAGACTGGACAGCTTACACAGAGCGATTGGAGCAGTATTTTGCCGCCAACGATGTGAAGGATACTACCAAGCAGCGTGCCATTCTCCTTAGGGCCTGTGGTGCACAGACATACCAGGTAATACATAACTTGACGGCTCCTGGGAAACCCACAGAGCACTCGTTCGGTGATTTGGTAAAGCTTGTGAAGAATCACTTCAGCCCTTCGCTATCTGTGATCGTCCAGCGATTCACCTTCAATACACGTGCTCAGCGGGAAGGCGAGACCATTGCTGAATTTGTGGCAGAACTACGCCGGTTGTCAGAGCACTGCAAATTTGGTGACACGCTCGAGGATATGCTACGTGATAGGATTGTCTGCAGCATACGGGACACCCGCCTCCAGCGCTGACTATTGGCTGAGATAGATTTAACGTACCAGAAGGCGTTTGACATGTGCCAGGCCACGGAGCTTCCACACAAAAAACTCACAGAGTCTCCAAATGGCTCAGCCGTCTCTCAAGCCCACTCCCCAACCCGTTTTAACACTTCGCCCACTAACCAGATCCAGTGGAAGAAAACAAGGTAGCGCCACTCAGTCTAATTGTTATCGTTGTAACAGCAGCCAGCATCTCGCCTCAAATTGTCCTTTCAAGACTGCGGAAGGCCACCACTGTGGTAAGAAAGGCCACATAGTCAAAGCATGCCGTAGCAAGTCCAAGGGACAAAATGCCCAGCCTCGTTTCTAAGGTAAGAAACCCCAGTCTACTCATCAGCTCCGCACAGATGCTGATGATTCTTCAGTGGAGGATGAGGAGGACCAACCTACCTACGATTTGTTCAAGCTTTCGCAGGGGAAGGTCACTCCAATTGTTGTCAATGTCCAACTGGACAAGGTAACAGTCCCAATGGAAGTGGACACGGGGGCTGCTCGCACAGTCATCAGTGATGCCACCGTTCAAAAAGTTTCGAATGGACGTGGCCCCCCCCCCGCTACAGCCTACCATGATTCAGCTGAAGACATACACCGGAGAGAACCTGCATGTGCTGGGAGAAATCAACGTTCAAGTGCAGTATGAAGACATCTCGTCGCGAAGCCATCTAAAGTCGCAAAATTCTTTCTAATTGGCGCCTCCACTGAGATTTTAAGTTTATGGACATGTCCCACATGCGATTATATGAAGCCTTGTAACTACACAGGATGGTGTGGAGGTGGACTATGAAGCTGAAGCCACTGACAGCTACGGTATTCTTGGGTGGGACAAGGTTGACACCTTGGCTGTGGCCCTCATTGAGCCAAAGGGACTGTCTGTGACTGCTGCCCAGGCTCATAGGATCATGGAACTGTATGGGCATCTGTTGGAATATGATAAGCGTCCCATTTGATTCCAGCAGACGCTCCAAAAGTACCCCGTGTCACTCAGTGGCGGCACAGAAAGGCTGGCAAGGACAATGATCCAGCAGTGAAGCGCAAGGTGTACTGTTGTAGTGTGTGTAATTAACCGGTGTCCTCTGAGGGGCGTACGCAGTATCAGGGGTATCGATACTGCCCATATACCCCAGGGCAGCTATCACAGGCAGCGTGGCTGGCTGAAAAGAAGGCCCGCTTTTTGGCCAAGAAAGTACAACATGGTGGAAATTAACATAGCCTACATGTATTCCATACTATATGTAGCAGTACTTTGTATTGTTATACATATATACACATGTCACACTTTACACAGTCATGTAATTATTGATTACAATTCCATACTATGCACTAGCTGCATATTTTTGCACAACAATTCTCATGTCTGTTGTATAAAATTGCATAATAGTAGTATGTACCCATATACTCTGTCTCAGTTTTCATACATGTATCAAGCAAAAGGTGTATGTATGATACAATAATATATATACATACATATATATATATATATATATATATATATATATATATATATATATATATATGTATTCATTTTGCCCTATAAAATTAAATTAGAATCTGTACAGAATGCTCACAGCAGGCCTATATAGCAGGCTTTTGTACATTACCAAACATTTTAGGGGATTTTGGGGAGAAAGAAGCACTCATTTCTCAAATTTACAGTGTTATCCATGTGTGTTTCAATCCTTTCATTATCTATTAACACCCTCTTCTTTTTCTCTCCTTTCCCCCCCTTACGGGTGACTATGTACCCCAGCTTGCGCACTAAGCAGCATCAGTAGTCACCTTCACTGTGTGTGGTCTGTGTCTACATTATTAAGTGATTGTGTTTGATTACTGTCTGGAACATGTTGTATTCCCATCACAAGCATCTTACTTACGTGCATGTATGTATATTTTAACCCAGTCAGTGTCAGGGCAAGTTTTGAATAATAGTACACGCATGTGGAACATGTCCAAATCTGCCCTGCGTGCTAATTAGGTGGAATCCGAGCGAAAATGTTATTCAATGGCTTCAAGTCATGTGACATGTGCATGATAAATCGTGAGGATAATATGTGTACGCATTAAGTTTGTTTTTCTGCAGCAATCATTTTGCATTTTCTGTACACTTGCGAACATTCATCCCGATAAAATTCGTTCAATCGTATTCGTTCTGGGAAGAAGGTTGGCTAAAGTGCGTTGATAATCAGTATTTTAATATCCCGGAAACAGCAAGACGTTCCGAGATGGCATGCTATTTTCTCTCAACGGGTTCAATTCGAACCCATTGAGGAGAAAAATGAAGATAGGCCATTCTATTCTAAAGTAAAACATTCGTTATTTAGATTCAAAAGCAACGGCTACCGCCGGATATTACGCACCTTACTTCGACTCTGATATCCGACGATAAAGTTCTTTGCATCGTCGTCAAAAGTATCCTCCTCCTGTTACAAATGTTCTGACTCCTTTAAAATGTATTTCGTTCGGCGTATCATTCACTGCCATGCTCGTCGTGTCTTCAGACCGAATTTAGTCCTCACGTCCACTGTAGTACATCACGCGCATGTCATGTGACAAAATGGCCTCAACGAGTCATTCGTTAAGGTGTATCTTTAATGGCCGGGAGCCAAAAAGTTAAGGCCGATTAGCCTAGTCTTTTTAGATTTTTCGAATAATCATAGGCAACTTTAGTCCAGCCAGCTGGACCCACGTTTCGTATTGTAAGCGCCCCCCGCGGGTGCGCAGGGAGAAAAACGTGGGTCCAGCAACAGTCGCTAATTGAAACCTGGTATGGCTTTGGCTTTGATCTGACCACAGTTGACATAAGCGAATGGCATTGACATAACACACGAGTGTTTGCCGCGCTATACGTATACGTTTTCATGGAGCGCGAAAGAGCAGAGCGATGTTGCCGACTTTGCTGTGCCATTCCCGGTTCTTCTACAGTCTATCGTGTTTTCAACAAAATGGGATCTTATACCCAAGTTGGATGCTTATTGATGCAATATACCCAGACATCGATTGATGACGAGAAGGAAAACAACCCATCCCTTTGTCAGCGCTGCTATAAGGAGTTGAACGCCTTGTCCAAACGCGAATTCGATTTGAATCGAAGTAAAGAAGATATGAAGGCGAGAATGAAGAAGGCTGATGTGTACTTCAGTCGTCGAAAGAGATGCAGAGGGATAACAGATAGCAACACAGACTCAATATTCAGTACACCAACAAAAGGGGCGCAAACGCCATCACCAAAGCAGCGTGTTCCACCTGCATCTTCTAGTCCCATACTCACTATGAGATCTGTTCGACCACTATTTATGTCACGACCAATCGGCACATCTGATCCAGCAAATACTGTACCAGTTTTGGCACCATCACCAGCTGCAAGCTCTAGTCTGAGACCCACTAGGTCTGTTCGACCACTACTTGTGTCACTAATGACTACATGTGATCCAACAAATACTGCGCCGGAGTTGGGACCAGTAAGCATTGCTGAACAGGAAGAACCTTTAGCTACTGAGCTTACCATTTCTGATAGTGAGACTGCATGTGCAAAGTCCACGTCTGGGGACCACTGTGATACAGCCTCCCCAGAAGTAGAGGTATGTTGAAAGTTTGACATATTAATTTAAAGGGCTATAGATAAAGGCCCATGTGAATGCAACACAGTGCCTATGTATAACATTGAAAATTTATTTTGATGCATGCAGGGTATTGTACAACAACTATTGAAAGAAGTGACATCCCTCTGCTCAATCACATCTCCTTCCCTCTTTCGTCTGTGCACAAAAGAATGCCTAACAAACTTCTCGTTGTTAAAAATGGCAAAAGAAGTGGAATCAAGAGCTCCCCTGATGTACAAGCTCCTGTCCGTCATGTCACAAGGTGGAAGTTCTCACCAGAGATCTGCTCAATCAACACACAGTCATGAAGCCAGTATTGTTGTGGCTACTGCCATTCTTTTACGGGAAAGAAATATGCATATGAATGCCCTTCCGTATATTTTGAGTATTCTTCTTTGGCATGGCAATGCATCAAAGGAAGTAAGACTACACGTGCCATGCATTATCACAATGTCACAATCATTTTATTCTGCAGACTATGGAGCGTCTTAACCAAGTGCACCTATCCGTCTCCCATACATCCCTTTTAAGAAAGCTTAGTGAACTAGGGGAAGATTTTGATAGAGTGGTTCATATGTGGAAGAATGGTATGTACATATGTCACAATGATAAGTGTATAATATAATAAATTAAATATATTTTTAAATGGAATGATCATATTCACTTTCTCTTTTTCAGATAACATATCATTCCAGATAATAATGGACAATGTTGATAAAAGATGCAAGGCTCGTTACATGACTATGAACAACCAGAACAAAGATCACCATTGGTGTAATGCATATGCCCACAGAAACAGAATAACTGCAGGTATGCTGCTGCATGGTACGGTAAAATGCATGCATGTATTAATACCGTGACTGTCATATCAAGCATATTAATTATGCATGCAACATTAATAAACTACCTTGTCAGAGAATCTGGATGACAAGAAGCCACAAGGGAATATTGCCAACACACCACTCCGCACCTTTCTGCCATCTATTGAAGCATGTTGCCAGCTCAGAAATGACTTCACAGCACTGACAGCCAGAGTGATAGTTAATACAATCCCAGCATTTCATACTTTAAAAGATGTTGTACCCAACCACATTCCACATGTTTATATGAAGGAAATGTCACAGGCATCAGAAATGGTGAGTTTATGATAACTGCTATGTGCATGCAGTGTCAAAATAATCATTCTCATGCATACAATACTTTTGTCATGCACTCAGATTCCACTGGAAGTGCTGCTCAAGTCGGAGCAAAAAACAGATGAAATGATCGACATATTGGACACCTATCACAAATATGTGAGGAAAATGGGTAGCATATCTGATGTAGTCGGGACAGTGATGCTTGGAGGTGACCAATTGACAGTTGAGAGGGTGCGTTGTGCTCAACGTGCCAGAAGTCAATCTGAAAGTAGCCATCTACGCTTGGAAGGGTTACACCCCAAAATAGAGGATTGGCATGCTCTAGTTAACTTCTACCAGGTATATACGTATTAATAATTATGCTGGTCTATATGCCATTGGTTAATTTATTATATAACGTACGGCCATATAGGTGTGTGTGTGTGTGTGTGTGTGTGTGTGTGTGTGTGTGTGTGTGCATGTGCATGTGTGTGTGTGTGTGTGTGCGTGTGTGTGCGTGTGCATGTGTGTGTGTGTGTGTGTGTGTGTGTGTGTGTGTGTGTGTGTGTGTGTGTGTGTGTGTGTGTGTGTGTGTGAATGTGCACAGAATGTTCATGAATTGCATTAAATGCAGTGTTCATTATAATACATGTAGATCATTTGGTCAAAACTGTACAAAGTGGAATCCAGAAGAGATCAGGGTACTCTGTATCAATTGCGAAACATTATCCAACGGAGAAACGTAGTGTCTGATCCAATGGATAATTTCAGTGCATGTTCCGACTTTCTGAATTTGGTACTAAATGCACACATTGTTGTGGCCACAGCTAATGTGTTGGGATGTGATAAGGTCAAGGATATTACACTGAAGCACTTGATTCCAGAAGGCGAGCAGGCCAGCAAAGAACAGCAGTTGCGGTACGTTGAAGGCCTTGCAAGGAAAGTTGTTGCCTCTTTTGCTATGTACAATGCAGAGGAATGTCAGCTAATAGAAAGTGGACATGGTCCAGATGGAATTTTCAATTATGCCTGTACACTAATGAATATGGGAATGCTTGCAAGAAACATGCAGGATGCAAGTAGTGAGGGTGATGGCGAGAGAGTCATAAGATGTTGGCGATTCCTCTTTCTTCACTATAAGGCAGCAGGCCACAGCAAATAAGCCATCGAAGCCTTCCGTTTACTTGCCGATGTTGATGTAATGTTAACAGCAAGGCAGGCACATGAACTTATGTGGAATAGAACATGCTCTGTTCGAGGTGGCAAAGGGAATAATGTTCCCCTAGATTTGAAAATGGAGCATTTTAATAGAGAGTTTAAGGGGAATATTTCCCGGTTTTCATCCAGCATCAATGAAGCCAACATCAAAAGAACGTCAAGAGTTACCAAGGAGGTTGCTGCTGTAGCAGCATTATTTGATCAAACAGTCGGTGTTAAACCACAAACTTCGATATCTAAGAAGCCAGATGTGTCAGACGATTTACAAAGAATTATACAAGAACTTGAAGCAGCCAATGTGTTCAACTTTCAACCCAACCGATACCATGTGGCTTTCAAAGCAATGCCTCGGCATCCTTTTACACCTATTATCAAGGATTTAAATAAGTTTCACAAGTGGGTGAGTGCAAAGAGAGATGAACTGACTAGAGAAAAGTTATTCAGGGAATTCACCCAAACAAGACCGTTAATGAAAGCCATTCAAGCAGAACACTGTTATGCCAGGTTGTAGCAATAATTTATGTGGTATATATATACCCTCAGACTATTTAAAGGGCAAGCATGTTTTTGATTTGTGCTGATACAGTAACATGCATGGTCTCACAACAGATTTGCATAAATAAAGCAACACGTCAATTGTCAGTTATGAATGCAACTCCATACTTTTCGATGAAATTGACCTTATAAGTTTCATTATGTCATGTTCACTTCCCCAAACTGGACACAAGGCGGTTAGTTCTTCTACTGTGTTGATATGGTGGGCATTACGAACAATTGTCTCTATTAGTACGTCACTCATACCAGTGATAAGCTCTTCTTGTAGAGGAAGTTCATCATGACCAGAGTACTCTGCATTGCACATTTCTTTCAGCTTCTTCTTTAACATCCTAGCTTGCTGATCTGTCCACTGACTATTAGTGTCATTCAATGATGCCACTGGCCTTTGAATGGCAGGTCTGTCTGGTATGCACTTGGGCCGATCCAAAACACAGGAGCCACATTTGCACATTTTGGTACAGATATCACAGCAATTGTGCAAAATTGGTATTGATGAATAGGAACCAAGGTAGCCCTTGAATAATTGATATCGGCGACATATTAGACCCTCCTTATGAAATTCAGTCTTGCAGTACTGCTTCATACTCTTTGATACATGGCCACGCAGTGCCCCTGGATAAAGATAAATGACTGCGTGGCTTTGCTTGGTGTCTCTCCCGGCACGTCCCGATTCCTGCACATAGTTGTCTATTGCACTGGATGGACCAAAATGTATTACGTGGCGAACATTAGGGATATTAACACCCATTCCAAATGCAATGGTTGAAAATATTACTCGGCACTTCCCATCTGTCTTGGAAAATGATTCCAACAAAATTTCTTTGTCTGAGTCGGTAATTTTTGAATGGAACATTCCAAAAATCGCATTTTGCAGGATACATTTTCCTGTTGGAATGTAGCCACATTTCCCAAGTGTTGTTGCAAATGACTGATAAAGCATGGCACAATCATCAATTCGTCTACAAAAGATGAGAACCTTTTCACATGCTTTTCCCTTCTCCCGTAATTCATCTAATAGCCAAGAGAACACACTTGGATCTGATTGGGGTATGTGATGTACAGCAAATCTTATATTAGACCTATTAGGTGATTCCACAATGTACGCTACATCCTGCATTCCAATTATCTTCACAATATGTGCCATTGTTGTTTTCGTTGCAGTAGCTGTCATTGCAATCATAGGTGTCTCCATCCTTGTGAAGGACCTTATATCCCCTAGGGAAGCATAGGCAGTCCTAAAAGGTGAATCCCCCATTCCCCACTGCACAATGCAGTGAGCTTCGTCGACAAAAACAGCACAAACTGACTCCCGAAAGTCGTCCTTCCTCATAATATCCACCCATTTTCTTTCCTGCATGGCTTCAGGACTCAGAAATACATAATTGGCGTCTCTCAATGGCACCTTCTGCGGGTCCTCTCCCCACGACAATCGCGCGGCTTTTTGTCCTCTTT
The DNA here is from genome assembly GCA_963170055.1 of Halisarca cf. caerulea. Taxonomy (NCBI): domain Eukaryota; kingdom Metazoa; phylum Porifera; class Demospongiae; order Chondrillida; family Halisarcidae; genus Halisarca; species Halisarca cf. caerulea. The sequence goes on from CAUJGJ010000029.1 coordinate 306,200, forward strand.
CCTGTAAATCTTGGACTTGAGAATCCATAAGTGATATTAGCGGTGATAATATGAGTACCTTTGAAGTTCCAAGTGGAATATTATTCTTTCTGTCAACGCATAACGGTGTTAATTCGAATATCAAGCTCTTCCCGAATCCAGTTGGTAGGTTGATGAACGTATCGCGACCAGATAAGATGTACGAAAGTGCCTCTCTTTGTTGAGGAAGAATTGAGATATCGCTCTTGCCGATAATCTGCAAAGACGAACGAACAACTTCAGAGAAACTATCTTCACCGCAGCCCTGTAACGCCATGTTCGTCAGCCCAGAAAACGTGCTTAATTAACGATAATAGGCAAGCGACCACAAGTCGTGAATCTTATTAACCAAAATCTGTATCAATGGGATCTGATAGGTCAAATCTTACGCAACCATAGCGACTGTTGCTGGACCCACGTTTTTCTCCCTGCGCACCCGCGGGGGGCGCTTACAATACGAAACGTGGGTCCAGCTGGCTGGACTAAGGCAACTTTAGACTTTCCATGTGGGGGATTTTGATTGTTGTCTTCCTACAAAAGTTACAAGCCAAAATGTGAGTGTCTGTTGTGTCAATTTATGGTTTTCAGTGATTTTCTCAGTAACTGTTCCACGTACAAAAATCCCCCACATGGAAGTTTTAGATATTGCTATAAGGAACCTCTTTACCCTTTTTGGTCTCCATAGCTTTCAATCTCCAGTGGCTCCCGGCGTTTTTGTGCCTTTAGATATGACGAAGAAAACTACTTCTAACTTCGTCTTCACATATGCTATTACTTCGATTTTGGGCTCAAAATGGAGACAATACAACACGCTACACGATGATATTTCTTTCGAAGAGATACAATAGACCTACGAAAAGAAATGGGACCAAAAGCGAACCTAATTTTTTTCGCAACCTGAAGACTTACAAGTGCAAATGGACATGTTCCACATGCGCATGTTATTGAGTGAAGTCGATTGTTAGTTAGTTTAGTAGTTTGAGATAATTGTGATACCACAAGTTGGAACAGCAAATATACGCTTTAAACCTTCAAGAGGCAACACACCACCTTTAAACACCTTAGAAACACTAAATTAACATGCATCTACAAATCTAAGTATTAAAAATACCAAACGTAAGAACCATCCAAAAAGGAAACGACAGGTGGCAATCGTCTTCGAAATCTTCACTGTGGTATGCGTTTGGCTTCAATTCCGGGAACACTAATACGTAGATTTGTTCTTCTGACTTCATAGTGACATGGATAAGAATTTGGCAGCTACAGTACAATTTTTGAGCAAATAGGATGCATAATAAAACTTTAGTCCAAGTAAAAAAACCAAAACTTTACTCGTATCACATGATACACACATGATACGAAAATTGCACAATCACACTCTAGTTTCCATGAATGGTTTCCGTATTGGTTGTTTGCTTGTGTACAGTGGTAAAACAAGTTCAAGAAGGATTATCGAATGATAAAATAGTTCTAGCTTCTCTTTGTGTTGTCCTGCATGTAGCAGGGTAGTGCTACCATTCAAAAACTTCAGTGTATGTACGATTATAGGTTTATTATGACATGCTAAGCACAAAATTGATGGCTTCATCTGCGATGTTAAGGGCATACGATAGAGCATTAACAATTAAAAGAAAAAAAGACAAGTTACTAACTTAGTTAAACGTATGGATCACGGCGGCCTACCCTGATCATGCATAAAACCAATGGAGATCCTCACAATGCACAAAGGTACGCAGGTTTTCACAAGTCATTGTTGCCAATAATCCGTTGTAAATCGTGAAAAATGCCTGGCCCAGTATATTCACTCAACAAGTGAACGTTCTATCTTACGAAGAAGTATACTGCAGTACCACATCACATGCGAACATGTGACAAATGACACCTTACTGATTTTCACAATGAATTAGGAATACAATAATTATGTCAATGCAAAATGGCAGGTCGACCCGCCACCTTAATAGAAATGCCTATTACTCGAATTTGGGCTACTTCCTCCCCCCCCCCCCCCCCCCCCCCCGTGTGTAATGCTTGTCCAATATATATTTGGGATTCAAAGGAAGTCTAACAATAGAGAATTTATATAATGGTAATAGAGAAGGATAAATTTATACTAGAATGAGTTACAGGAATTGTTTTCAAAACAATGGCCAAATATGGCAATTGTTCTCAAAACAATTGTCCAGTTACAATAAACAGTATGTTCAATGAATGTTCAGCTGCTCAATGCTTTGCAAATGACTCGAGTGCCTGGGGCGGCAGCCGGCACAAGTTATTAACTCAAATTACATGTTTTCCTATACCAATGTATTTTCAGTCGAAAACATTCTTGTAATCATATTCATTGGGTGTAGTTTGCTCACAACCAAACGTTTCCACCTGTTCACATGGAAACAATTTTCATACATTTGAAGATGGCCATGAGATACGCACAAACGGTGGGTAAAGAGAATAAATAGGTTAAAGAAGTAACGACGAGGCTTTTGTAAGTGACCTATGACTATAGTATCTGCTGCTGGCTGGACTAAATGGTCTGAATGGCATTGTAAATTTAGAAAGAGGGTATTATTCGCCATGACGAGTGCATACAAGTATCAAATGGCTTAATATAATAATAATGAGCTGTAAGTAGGTTGCAAGACAAGGTAGAGCGAACTTATGAAACTTTTGCCGGCATCTGCCATTTTGAAAATCCCTGAATGTGGCATTTCCAATTGTTTACACAGTGATGAATCAGAAACGTTTTCATACAAAAACACTGCAAAGGGCTGAAAACGATGGCATTTTCATCATTTTCATGTAAACGCAAGGTCAAAACGCAACGATTTGGAAACGAATTCGACTGAAAACATCTTCGTGTAAACATAGCCTTAAGTGAGGGCCTACTGTGACTTCACAACAAAAATGGCAACTATTTCGAGTGATAATTCCGGAAGTTTCATTCGGTATGGAAGCATTTTAAAAGAGTTTAGGAACCATATATGAGCATATTGGATAACTTTCTACAGTTTTAAGCCAAGCTATAGAAACAAGTTAGCACACCTTTAAAATTTCAAATATCAACAGAATGGAAAGAGATGGCAACTTTGGTGAAGTTGCACCTACATATACATGAAACATCAGGAAAATGACTGTTTTTCTAAGGTTGATGTAAAATCAGCTTTGCCGAGGGTCAGAATTCTTTCTGATCATCTTGCTTTCTGCTTTCATCGGCTTGTCATACGTTAAAATTTCAACAATCATCTGAAGAAAGTGTTATAATCAGGTATGGTTTCCTGCATGTGCATTCATACCTACTTTTGTCATTCGAAGGGCAGAAAAACAGGATTTTTGCATCAATCATAACCTATTCCCCGATGATTTCCAAATGGCTCACTACTTTTGTCTTCTTTCAACAGCAGTTTCATGAAAATTCCAGGTGATTTTCACCCGCAGCAAAGTGAATCAAAAACAGCTAATTTTCAAAGCTGTTTCCCTTACTCCAAGAAAAGGCTACCGTTATTGTTAACCCCTCATTGACAGAAGACCACTTAAATGGTTATTACAATAACATTGGCTTTAGAGGCCGATTATCAAAATTTATCGCAGCGACCTGAAATTTATATCAATTGATAGCCTATCGCGAGTATATTCTTCAAGCCTAGTTTTATTCTATTACGAACTTTAGGGATTAGTATAAAAGACTCCAAAGTTTTACCAAAACACAAATGTATACCAAGAAACACACGTATACGATACATTTATGTAACTATGCGGAGCTAACCACAAAATAACATGGCTGCTCCTAGATATGGAAGAATTGAAGGTGCACGATTTTCTCTTTGTGTGAACAGTTTAGCCTTAAAAGGATTGAGAAAGTGTTATAGATGATCGAAAAGTCTTCTGGTGTAGTTGCAGAAGTGCAAAACGGATTAAAGTTGGGTAGCAAGGCTAGAGCCACTAAAGTGGTCTTCAGTCGATAACGGGCATGAGAAATATCTTGCACGCAGTCAATAAAATGTTAAAATTCGTAGCAGCTATCGTATGTGTTACTTTAGTCTTGTATATAGACTAAGCCTGCACCCATCCATACTGGGAAGACAACGTAGAGTATTTGGGGAACATGATAGTGATGGTCATTTTGACGTCTAGCCAATGGTTGGTTATAACCAGGCCTCAAATTTAAGGATTTTTTATGGTTCCCCACAGGGCAACCAAATGGAAATATTTGGTTACCCATGAAAATATTTGGTTGCCTGAAATTTTTTGTGTGCAACTGCTATCAAGCAGTTACACACAAGCGTGTGTACATTTACGCGTGTGCAAGCCAGGAAAATGGTTGTTGATTCAAAAGAGATTGCTGGGACTTTGAAAAAGGTTTGAAACGTTTTAAGCGATCGAATTTATCATACGTTCTTTAAATGTAAAGATTAATAAGCCATGGCTGCAAATGATTGCCTATATGGTATGGTTGCCCAGCAGGCAACTAGGTTGGAATTTTTGGTTGCTCACAAGAACTTTTAGTCGTCTCAGATGACCGGACGACCATTAAATTTGAGCGTTGATAACTATCCTGTAAACGTGTACAGTACATACCACGTATACAGTAAAAGACAAAAGAAACGTACATTGTTCTGCAAACACTGTTTCATCTTCTGCAGAATATTAGCACATGTGACTGCAAATAAGTGTGGAATGAGTAGAATCAACTGCAACCAATTGCAGCATAATAAACAATCCAAAGGTCAAGGTTTAATAGCTCTCCATATACCGAACATGTATCCGCATGCACTTGTGGAATCACTGCAAATGGCCATTCTGCCCCACCGCATGTAATAAAATCTGCATGTGCTGGTGGATTCATGTACATTTCTTTTGTCTTGTACCATACATGCATACCCAAGATATTCAAGACACACATGCATGCACACACACACACACACACACACACACACACACACACACACACACACACACACACACACACATACACACAACACACACACCTCTCTTTAAAGCTGCCAGCAAGTTTGTGCATACATTGGCCAACATCTTTAATAACCTGCCATGAAAAAAGCATACAGGTTACCCAAAAAATTAGGGCAGAAAATCAAGCAAGTAACATGTACACACCTTTTCACGATAATTGGGTACTTTCTCCTTTTCAATGAAGGCACACAGGTAGCTTAGAACAGCATTGAGAGGCAACCTTGGCAAGAGGTCAAAGTCTAACCAAACCTGCACTGAAACTAATGGCAGCACAAGCTCAGCTAATGCTGGACAAAATGAAGAATCCATCAGAAACAAGCAATCCGTGAGAGATCGTTTAAATTTGTCTTTCCTAGAATTGTCAGACACCAAACAAAATGTTCACATCTATTGGAAACAATGCACCATAAAAGATTGTATCAGAAATGCCCATACCTGGAGGCTATCCTTTCAAGAGTTTGCTTGTCCAGCAATGAAAATACATTTACTGACAATGTCTTGCAAGGTGCAAAGCATCCCTTAATATGGAATAAGACTGGTAATATGCCAAAGTGCATTTGATCTGCCCCTGCAACATAAAGCCAGAAGTCTTTCAGGCTAGAATAGAGCTGTTCCCTGTAAAACCTACATAAAAAGAGACATTAAACTTTCAATCTCATATCTCCAGTTACTATGGCAAATGGTAGTTGCATGTTACTTCTTTTGTCACCCAAGAGCCCAGGACAGTGAACTGGACATAGTTTGCAGGTGTGTTATCTCTCAATCCAGCCAAAAGCGGGACGTTATTTGGCTTTACGCAATAAATTTCATTATAGTAGGCAAGATGTAGAATTGTCATGCACCTGTAGTTTGCTGATGTTATGTACAAGAGGGAATACGCATACACGAGTTTACAAGAAAGCTGTTCGTGGAAGGTATGATGATACGTGACTCAACCTGGAAAGGCAGTTCTGTTCAACAAGGAAATTTCATCAAAAAATGCGGTGGTAGAAATCTCGGCTTCCATCTTTGAAACTGTAATATGTTGTTACTAAAGGACGAAACTCTTAGAATCAAATCTTGGGGCAATGTGCACTGCTCCTAGGCCTTTCGGTTTATGTCCAACGTGATGTGACATCTGTTGTAAAATAATCACATATTGCCATTAACGAAGTGTTTGAAGGGATGACTATGTGTTTGATCTCTGCAATGATTGATGCTTCGTAGTGAGGGGCAGGCCATTATCTAAAGAAGGCAGACAGCTGAACAAAGGATAATATCAGTGATTGAAGAAAAATGAACTTAATATTCAGCACCCAATCCGTGACATCAAAGAACAAGGTGCGTAATCTTTGTTTGAGCTTAAATTCAAATAGAAAAGTCTGTTTTACTAACTTACGTAGGTAAGTATGATCAGCCTTCAGCCTTCAAAATGCACTTTAAACCTACCACTAACTGCAAAATTGCAGGGTAAAGGCAAGGTTTATTTAAAACATATTTTTCAGCAATGTTTTTCTTCCTTTGAGAAAGAGCTACCATTATTACGCATTATAGCTTCAGATCATAAAACGATAAAGGGTACCCGTTTGGTGTTAACATGAACAGATTTCGAAGAATACTTTTGTTAACTGGTAACTGAAAATTGCAAGTGATTTGTGTGTGTTAACCATTAATGGTTAACGGTAAATGGTTCTATATAATACAGAGTGCTGCAGGATATTACCGTATGCACTCAAAACTTTTGCAGGACGAAACCTTCGTGGATCACCTATTTTCAATATTTTCGCAGTTTATATTTTTGCAGATCCCCCTTTAATCCTTCCTTTATTTAGCCTTTTACTGACCTAAACTTTGTTTGTAGATGAAAGTTATTAGAGAAAAGAACGAAGGCGCTGCAGTGCTTCTCCACGACTCCTGCTCTTTTGATGGCCATCTTGGTCACTGCACAAGAACTCGACCCAAATTTTCGCAGGCTTAAAATATTTACACATGGCTTCCAATCCGCAAAAGTTTAGACACGCGAAAATTTGAGTGCATACAGTATGTAACAGACGTATGGAACAGTATCAGAAAAATGCCTTTGTCGCTACATTCCAAGCAGAGAATATTTGAGATATACTCTAGAGAGAAGGTACCGTATGGCAAGCTTATTCAAATATTGGCAGAAGCAGTTTGGATGACGATCAAGAAGTACCAGAAGCATGGAACCATCCTTCGCCTTGGATGGACGAATGGATGGACTCTTCATGGAAGCCGCTACTGTCAGCAAGGAACAAAGAGAGGAGAGTAAGTTGGGCTTTCGAGAATTTAGGGAATGATTTTGATGACGTTGTTTGGACTGACGAATAGATGATTTAGCTGGAAAATCACCAAACATACTCTTACAGGAAGATTGATACTCTACCTAAACCAAAGCCTAAAGCAAAACACCCCTATATAAGGTTATGGTATGGGCAGGTTATATATATACCTGCCCATACTATAACCTTATAGGGGTGTTTTGCTTAAATTAAGAAGGGAGCAACGAATATCTGCCTTATAAACGGATCTGTGGACAGTTGTGCATACCAAGAGATTCGTCAGACCCATCTAATTCCTCTTCTTGAAGATAGTTTACCCAATGGAAAGTTTCAGCAGGACAATGCACCTTGCCATACATTCATTCCAACCTTGCAGTTTCTAGAGTTAAACCAAGTGACCCTGTTCCCCACCCCTCACCCCTGAAAGTCCGGATTTAAACCCGATTGAAAATGCATGACAAAAATTGAGCCATTTCCTAAGAACATCTGTAAAGCCAAAGAACAAAGAGATCTCATTGGGGGAATCCAGCAGTTCTGGTTAACTATGACCCCAGAAAGGTGTTGTCGCTACATTAATCACCAGACCTCCATAAAGTCATTCCCAAAGTGATTAAAGTAGGAGGTGAAGCCACTGGTTATTGAAGACATTATGAAAATTTGCCCTATGCAACAGCAGGGGTGAAAATTAACACTGGCCCGCCAGCCCGAGGCGAGTAGATTCTACCACGGGCTAGTAAAACTAATAAAGATGGGCGCCCGTGTGACCAGTAAGACTACCCTTCCAACATGGCTGATCTAAGTTCTCCAGCTATAGCTTTGAAAAGAATTCAAGCACAGCTACTTAAGTTGCAACGAAGGAAGCTTAGGATTAGTAACCTTCAAAAGTAGGGCTGTAATCAATTTTATCAAAGTAGTTTTTGAATGCGTCCCAAAAATTTCTATTTTTGCTTCAGAGTAGCCCTGAACGTTTAGCAGGCTTCTGCACTTGTGACATCATAGGTCTTTGGTGTACAGTCTGGGGCTAAGGCTTGCAGGAAAACATTCAATTTCACAGTTATTTTTAGAAAGAATACAAATGTGGTTTCTTTTATGGGGGGCAGGGGGGAGGGTTAAAGAGGGTATTTAGCCACACACACACACACACATACCGACCTGGGCCCCAGTTGCCCCAACCTCCCCCCTCACTTGAATTCCTGTAACACACATGCACAATTGCAACAGACTAATCTATGTATGTACTGTATTTAGAACCTGCTTGAGTGGCACAAAAGAGCCTCAAGAAAACTGTTGAAGGTCCCACCTGCTACCTCACTATGCCACGCTATTGCCCCTCTCCTTTCTGTGCCTTACCTACATTGATTTGTAGGCAAAACACAAAAAATGTAGGAAAATAAGGGAAGGGTGCATGGTAAAATTATCTAGATAGGTTGGGTGTTTTGTGAGTATTGGGGTGATACTGTATGATATTGAAGACTCAAAGAACATGGTCTTAGCAAACAACCCAAATGAGCCTGACATTGAAGTCTGAAATTGATCAGTCCTGAAATCTTGTAGTACGTATTTTTCCGAATAAACCTGATGGTTATCTTAGATCCTGTTTACAGACATACCACCATGCAATAGACCCTAATGTACATGAAGACATTAGTTGTTATCGAGTACTAAAGTAGCATAATAATGACTATATCAACTGGGCTAGTAAATGAATACTTGGGCTGGTATCTTTTAAGTGTCACTAGCCCAGGTGGCTAGTGAAGGAAAAAGTTAGTTTACACCCCTGCAACAGTTTTGATATTTTTGATATATTTAGTTTTTGATATCAAGTTGCTATTTTTCCATTCTACCTTGGTCTGACACATGGGTGATGTCACTAGTACATGAAAACAGAATGACATTTATACATACCTAGTGTCATCTGATATAGGCACCAATACCCGCAGATGTTGGTGGCACTTCAATACATAATCATCTTGAGTTGATCTGGAGTATTTGAGCATATTTACCAAGGATTCTCTCATATCTGTAGCCAATAAAGGAACAGTCTGTGTTTTGTGCAGAAGAACAACCAAGGCACATCCAGAAACTTTAATCTTTGCAGATATTTCTGGACTTTCTTGAGGAATTGCATTAACAGCCATAACAATCCCAATAATCCAGTCAATAAATTCCTAGTTTGGACATAAAGTACAACATAACATGTAATGAATACAAGCAACTGATGCCGTATTTCCACTATAAAGTCATCCCTCAGTATTGCCACTGCTTTGAAAGTGCCGAAATGTCTCTAATACATGACAAAAATTTTACTCATTAGATATTGTTTACGTCAGAGTCATTTGTGACCAGTTATAGAATCATATTACCAGACCAATACTACACCCCTGTGTCCTTGAGAACCTGAAGCAAAGTTTCCACTATTGTTGGATGGCAACCCCAGTACCCATTCACCAACGCACAGCCATTCGGCATAATCGTCGCTTCTGTAGGAGCTCTAAGGAGCTCTTCAGCTGTTCTACAGCAAAAGTGATCAAATAAGTAACCATTTTTTACTCTAATTTTTGTCACCCACCTCTAAACTTTCAACACACAAACAAAGGTAGAGCATATCGCCTCTTAGTCACCAGTCAGATGAAATATAGTGAATTTGTCACACTTTAGAAGAAATACTGTATATAGAGCAGTAATACAACTAAATACAAAACTAACTTGTGGAACAGCTTCATTTGAATCCCGCTTCCGACGCCCTTGACCATAACTAGCATCTCGTAGGTCTAAGTCTTTGATTTGAGTATATACTGCAGAAATCCTGTCAACCATATCCAAAGCATTGGGTTGAGAAAGGGTCTCAACACATTTGGATCCTTGAAGTTCTTCAGAATAGTCTTTAAGATAATAAAGAAGACTGTGGCAGCGCAAGGCATCTTGAGCCTTTCTTTCAGACTGTCCTTGTCCAAACTTGCTAGAAAAGAAGTTGTATGCCCTTGAGAAAATAGATGTCTCAGTAGTGCTGTCTTTTGGCAGAATACACCCATCATAATGGTGGAAACAATTTTCTGTGTACAAATTGAAAAGAACACTTGAAAGATGTACTGTAATAAACAACTAAGCAGTGCATAGTATGTATGTGAAAAACCTCATCAGTTACACAAACAAGTATTGGACTACTGTACTGATTAAAAGTAATTGATCTTGCCATACGTGTGTCAACTGCATGTATTCGTGTTGCATGTACAAACCTTGTGCGAGTGACGAATGCGAGTGATAATTATCACCTAACCCTAACCCTAACCCTAGGGACCGGCCCTATTGTCAGCAAACTAATCCAGCAATGTCTTCAAAGCTTGAAGCAACTTTCAAAATTTTACGCGAAAGAATTGTTTGCCTTTGGCAAGAAAGATCCAGGCAGTCCAGGAGATCCCCAGTGCTCAGTATCACTTTGCATTCAACTTGACTGCGACTCCTTCTCCATCAACAATCTCCTCTAAACTTCCAATAAAATGTTTATTCGGTTGTTTTTTAATTTTATCCTTTGATTGCAGACAAGTATTTTGTTTGCTTGTCTAGGAATTGTGCAGAAGTGTGTTTCTTCTAAGTCACAGCATTGATACTCTATACCCCACCTTGTGTCATAGTGAGCAGGTAGATGAAAGTAAAAAAAGTGGGCTATAAAAGCTCTACGGCACACTTTTGATTTACTATACAGCACACTTGCAATCAAGGTTCAGCTCTACAGCACACTTGTAATCAAGTCATTAAGAAGTCCTGACAAGCAATTAACTTCATTTCCCTTGACCTCTCACCATTGTGCAAGATCACAGGCCAATGTGGGACCCCGTAAAACCTGGAATGGCAGGAAGGGAATGGGGAACAGGGAATGAGGAATGGGAATGTCCATATTGAGGTTGTATTTCCAGTGAAACTGAAACTTGGATGTGTATACCAGTGCAAACTTTAAGGCTATTTCATACAAATTTGTGTCTTTTTCTGCATGTGTTCTTCAATAACTATGGCTTACAGAGTATGTTGGAGCCTTGATTATAATAATCACTTTCTTCACAGTCACTCAATTAGCTTACTTGAAAGGGGATTGGTGACGGTGACAGCAGGGGGCTGGGAGTGGCAGCCTAGTGTTAACCCTCCAAGACCTGAAAATAACTACTAGTAGGGAGGTACCTAGCATTGTGTGGGCGAGCCTAACTGAGTACAATCTTTCTTGTGCTGCAGTTTCGTTTAAATATGACATACTTACTGCATGCGATGCAATGAATCATGATGGAAATCAACTATTCATGTATGCATAAATCAATACAAGCAATGCAGGCAGTAGCATGATCACAGTGAAGAATGTGAGCCAGATAATGCAATGAGTTACTTCCATATATAGCTAATGGTGTTTTTTGAGTCTCATGAATGCATTGGCCATTGCTATAGCTTGTATTGGTGTCCACATGCAAAGAGCTGTCAAAAGCTTGAATGCATGCAGCCAAATTTTTACCATCTACACCGTCAATGACCGTGATATTACAGCTGAAAAACTGTACAGTTGCCTCTCCTTTCCTCTGTCACTTGCCTTCTCACTGTATGCTTATAGAACTTTGTAAAGCACAAGTGTGTCAAATTGGCCAATATCTTTTATTGGTGAACCGGAAGATTTTCAATGGCTGAATGTACACAAACAAATTTTGGCTACTGAGCGTATGCAGACAAACAGATATTTTCACTGTTCACCTCACTAGGTGGGAGTTGTTCTGGCTCACCCCAATTGGCATGCTAAAGGGTATTGATTAATGTGACTGTGAGGGAATTATAATCAAGCCTCCAAAAATTGGTTTCCATTGTGTTCAGCGAAAAGTTAGACTACAGTATTCTCTGTAAGCCATAATGAACAACATATGGAGAAGAAGATACAAATATGCATAAAATGGTACTTGCACTGGTATACACATCCAAGTTTCAGTCTCACTGGAAATACAACCTCAATATGGACATTCCCATTCCTCATTCCCCGTTCCCCATTCCCTTCCTGCCATTCCAGGTTTTACGGGGTCCCGGCCAATGTATGGGACAAATTCATTAGTACCATCTCATGACACAAGTTAGTTGTATCCCTCCCAAATGGGATGTGCAGCCATACAATCACACTTTTCTTTAACCAGCTCGGGCTGACGCCCTCAGTGATGAAGGAAAAGTGTGATTGTATTAGCTGCACATTCCCACTTGTGAGGGATACAACTAATACATACAGTATCTATGATCACAGTAACATTCGAGTCAATTGTAATGCTCACATCTACAGTAGAAGGCAAAAGTTTGGTCACGTTTGGTTTCAAAAAAATGAATACGAAGCGCTATAGCGTTCTGTTCCGTTTTAGTCTTCCTCTTCGTAGTGCACTGCTTCAGTTTTACTGTGTTAATTGCGAAGGAATCCCATGCACATATCAGCGATAGCTGACCAACATTGGCCATTAAAGTGAGATCATATTTTTTGATAAGCGAGCTTCAAGGATGTCAGTTCGGCAAGTGCAACAAAAGTAGGTTCTTGTTCATTCATTTGTGTGAGCTCCAACAATCAGGCATCATCTTTGGAAAGAGAGAATCAGCGCATTAAGGGAGTGCATATTTACAGGGATAAAATAATGGGTAAAATCCTTAGAAAGCGAGTGTCATCATTGCAGGTTATATACCAGGTTAGTATAGCGAACGAATTCATGGAAGATGACAAAACTACCGTTAACCAGGTCCACCGAATTAAAGCTCCAAGAGAAAAGCATCAAACTGTAGCTCAGAATAATACTCAGTTGTAGAAAAGTGCTCAGGTAGAATTATTGAGGGAGAAAACGCTCTATTCGACACCTTGCGTTATGTCTCGCCATCTTAACATTTTTACGGTTTTTCGCTTATTTCTGTTTCGTTTTATTCCATTCCATTTCTGTACATTCTTATGTAACAAAAACGATTTACTGTTTTGTAGAAACAAAACGTGACCAAACTTTTGCCTCCTACCGTATACCGTATGAACTCAAATTTTCGCAGGATGAAACTTTCGCAGATGGCCGATTTCAATCTTTTCGCGGTTCCTATTTTCATGGATCCCCCTTTAAATCCTTCCTTTATTTAGCCTTTTACTGACCTAAACTTTGTTAGTTTGTAGATGATTTTTTTTAGAGAAAAGAGTGAAGGCACTGGCAGTGCTTCTCCATGACTCTTGTTCTTTTGACAGCTATCTTGGCCATTGCACAAGAGCTCAACCCAAATTTTTGCGGGCTTAAAATATTTGCGCATAGCTTCCAATCCGTGAAAACCACGAAAGTTTCATCCCGTAAAAATTTGAGTGCATACAGTAGCTACTTATGTATTAAAAGTAAGTGTGAAATTTCACACTCATGCAAGGCACGCACAAGTCTAGCGGGCTATCTGCGTGTTTAATGCTGGTTTAGGGCAAGTTACTTTTAATCTCCACTGTGAAAAAGTGATTTCCCCTAATGGTATACTTTATAATACTCTGAACACAAACTTACCTTTTGAATCATAGATCAAATTAACCCTTCTATCCAATATTCTGTTGTGATAGCCATAGTACAAATCGCCAAAATGTTCATGTTGACCATATTCCTTCCCTTCTTCCCACACATAATACTTATACTGAAATTCGCTTTCCATCTCCTTTTCAGTCATGATCAACTGAACTGTTACATCACAAATTTGCTCATCTACTGGCCTGAGTAAGAAAGCAGTAGATGGATCACAGAAATGTAATATTTAACCTGTTAAAAGTACCAGTTAACTATTAAAGGGCAACTAAACCCAAAAAACAAGTTGCTCTCAAAATGTAGGGGCATGCACGCATGTGGAACATGTCCACGGACACTTGTATGGCTTCAGTGATCAGAAAATTTATCTTCACTTTTTAGTTTTATTTCTTACTACAAATACGCGCTATCTTCTAACAACTAGTACCATTGTGTAGATAGCTGCATTACCTTTCGTTCGATGTCAAACTTGAAAGAATTTTGTACGTTCCTTGAAATGTATGCGCATTCTCCTTAAACATATAAAAACACGAAAAACGGCTGGGCGGCAGTGCAGCTTCAAAGCTAAGGGCACAAATGTTGGTATACAGGTTCCTTACCTAAGTATCTAAAACTTCCATGTTGGGGATTTAAATATCTCTAAGAGTTTTAGAGAAAAATGGTAAAAACCACAAATTCAAACCATGGTAGCTCACCTTTTCGCCTGTAACGTCTGAATCGGGCAATGAATCAAAATCCCCAACATGGAAGTTATTTATTATCCTATAGTACAGCCAATAAATGTAAAAAAGTATGCCAAAAGCCTTTTTCCCACTGCCGCCCAGCCATTAAAGTTCTGACTAGCCTAGAACTAGCTGGTAGCCATTTTGTCACATGACCGTCGCATGATATTTAAAGTGACGTCACCTAAAAGTCGAGTCAAGTAGCAAGTGAAGTGGAATACAGACGAAGTCTCTTTTATTTTTGTACCTTTGATCTTTGATACATAACCTTTCGCCGTCGGATAGCTCTTTAAATTCTGCTTTGGTCGCACTTGTATACGAACTGAATTGCTTTCGAAGATGTTTTTCGGTAGGAGAAAAGATCGATCGAAGAAACTCAAGCTAGGTAAGCCAGACCAGAAAGTTACTGACATGTTCAAATTTGATCGAAGGCTTAAGATTCACTTAGTTTCGCATAGCCAGTCTCTTTCTCCTTGATGTTGTTAGAAATTTTGTAGAATGTTTATGATGTCGTCAACGGAAGGGGCTGGAGACGCGAGACTAGGATTCACTGTAGCCGAAGGCCGTTTGACTGGAATAATTGTCGATCTTGCAGTTTTAACATCATGTAAGGCTGTTTTGGAATCTTTACGTGCACAACAACATTTTCCTAAGTCACGGGCTGGTCACATGACATCTCGTCGCGAAGCCATCTAAAGTCGCAAAATTCTTTCTAATAGGCACCTCCACTGAGATTTCAAGTTTATGGACATGTCCCACATGCGCATGAAAATAACTCAAGAGTTGGTCATTTTTGCATATATGTTGCTTATTTTGGGAGTTATTTGAGCTCAAACACCCAAAAATAGCCTTGTGACGTCACGTTTTTGAGCACCATGCTTTTTCATTGATGCTCCTATGACGTCACAAAGTGACATAGTTGGTAGCGACCTGCCATAGAGAAAGTATGGCGTTCACCTAATCAAGCCATTTTCCTTTGTTTTTTTGCCTGCAGCACCGACGGAGACAGATTATTTCCATGAGTTAGCCTCCATCATCTCTCAGTGGGGGGGTTAAGACAATTTGAGGAGAAAGTATAGCCTCTCTGAAGCTCAAAATTTATCATTTCAGCGACTCAAACGTACCGACTTTGTTTCTTATAGCACTTTGCGTCACTTTTTACGAAAGGATGCTTGCACTGAGGCATTTCGGAGGTCCTCAATTGGCCTCCGGTGCTACTCTGATCAGTTTATCTTTTCTCTGCCGTTTTAAGTGTCGAACGATATTACTACAAGAAGAGATCAGTAGCAGTCAACTTTAAGCAGGTGCTTAGTGATAGAATCAGTTGCAACCATCGAGTTGTTTCTAGATACCACAGCTTCAAACAACTTTTCATGGGTAATATCTTCTCCCCTTCCTCTAGGAACTGTGCTTGAATCTCTACCAATGGTTGATCGACAGGAAAAAAAAAAATCCACTTAACTAGGCATGTAAATGTGACTGCGTGAGCTGGATAGCTCTCTTCAGAACGCTCTGTGCTTCTACAGTAACTGTTCAGTTATTTGTACCCAAATCAGTGTCCTTTGGCACAAGTATTTTTGTGGGTCGCTAATTATAAGTGCTAAAAGCTCTATTATCCCCATCTACCAAAGCTGCATTTGGTACAGTACAATAAAGAACAACTATGTTTACTTGATTGTGATCTTTTAGGTTGGTATAAACCAAACTTGCCTTAATTCAGCGAAGTTGATATGGTGTTATAGCCTAGCATAGGCTTTACTGATCGACGTATTTCAGCACAAACATCGCGGTACGTTCATATTGCTTCTTAAAACCATGGTACTGAGCTAGTTGTCTTTGGTTGTGCCAAAATCGGCTCCTTCGGGCAATTCTCCACTGTTGTAACTTTGCCCGAACTGTTACACTAGTATCTACGCCATACAAACGATCAGCAAAATCCTACCAACTACATTTTTGACGTCATGACCGCAAAAAACATGGTGCTTGGGAGGTGTGACTTTGTGGTCACCGTACAACTTGAATGTTGATCGCAAGCAAGCCTTGATACCATTTTTAAGGTTATAGAAGTGTCTATTATCTATTTTTGACATAAAATGGGTATCCAATATTTTGGGTTCAGTTGCCCTTTAATTGAAAAAGACTACATGGTAATGAACTCCAAGTGGAAGCTCTAAGTGAAAACTGGGTGGGAGAAGTGTAGCTCTTTTCATGAGTTAGAATAAATGGATACATTAGGTAATAAAATTACTTTGACCTACCTCAAAGACAGACACTGAACAATCCTTTTCCAGGCTTTCTCAGTAACAACTCCTACACGAATTCTCTTGGTATCTAACTGCCACATCTGAGGAGCTATCAAACCGTGCAGTTTCACCACCACCTCCCTAGCAACCGGCTTGCTCTGGTCCCCTAGTGACATAGAGCCTGCAGAACTAGGGTGCTCGTGCTTTTGTGACATTCTATCTCCAAGTGGTCCGGTACCTTGACTAGCTAGTCTTTCTTTACTATTTTCAGCATTAAGTTGTGAGGCATTTCCCCTTGAAGTCTTGGGAGCATTTTTACCAGTAGAGCCCAATACATTCAAGTTATCTTGCTTGGCTTCATGGTGAGCACCCTTTTTTCCACCACCTGATTTTTTATCTTTTGTTCTACCTGCTGATTGATTCTTGGAATCACTGCCTTTAACACCTTTCAACACCAATATTTGGAAAATAGCATACAAATGAATGAAGAGTAAGTACTCTCATTTTTGAAATCAAAAAGTGATTCATTACCTGTACTTGTAGGGGTATTAGTGTTGCTGGTTGTACTACTACTTTGAATCTGCAGGCCATTCTGACTACCTTTACCAGCATCAGTTCCAGGAGTCCTTGAACCCAGAACTCTCTTGGTTCCACCCCTTTCAGAATCACAACTCTTTGATCCAAGAGTTCTCTTTGTGGCATCCTCTACAGAATTAGTATCATTAGGATCTGGAATTTTCTGACTGGTACCCTTTTCAGAATCACCACCCTGAGAATTGGAAGCTTTTGTGGTGTCATTCTTTCCAGAAACACTACTCTTCAAATCTTTAGTGGCAGCCTTTTTGGCACTGATAGTATTTGAATCTTTTGTGGGAGCCTTTTCAGAACCAGACCTTTTCGAATCTGAAGCTTTATTAATAGCAACAATTTGGGAACCACTACTCTTTGACTCTGTAGCTTGCTTGCTGGTACCCTCTTTAAAATGTTCACCTTCCTTTGTTTCTTTCTTCTGCAATGACGGAGAACCTTTCCTTAAGGCATGAAACATCTCACTAGTTGCAGTTTGTACAGTGTCTGGATCAAATTTAGTTCCATGTTCTGTAACCTACGTATTTAATAGAATGTGATACATACGTATAATTATTGATAACATAGATAATAGAAAGGGTAGGGATTCAAAATTTTGCATTTATTTTGATTACAACATGTGGTACACTGTAGCCACCCATAAGACAGAATTATGCGTGATCACAAGGTGCCCGTGTCAATAGGCTAGTCGATTGTGAAAAACCAAAAGCGAGGACATGCAGGTGGTATTGTTGAACCAAAAATGGCACATTATGGGCGTTCTTTGGAGGGCCCACTGTCACTTCACTAGATCCTCGAAGGAATGGCCAATTCATTCATGATTGGTGACATTCCATATAGCCAGGGTTTTATCTGGGGTCAAATTTTTGGGGGGGGCCCCACACATCTATTTATATGTACGTATGTATATACACACATGCATGGCGCGGCGCGGTGTGGCGCAAGCATGATGTTGTGTATTCAATGATATTAACCCCCCCACTCATGCATGCAGCATGCATATCAGGTTTTCTTTAAGAATGAGGCAATGGCAAAGTATAGTGATGTACGTAACGGCGGGCAGATATGCATGTGGAATGATAGTGGTCTAAATTAGGGGGGTCTGGGGGTATGCTCCCCCAGGAAAATTTTCAGTTTTCATGCCTATGATGGTGATAAATGAGGCTGTTTTACGCCACTCAAGCTGTTTCTGAATACAGTCCACAGATTGGTCTGTTGCAACTGTGCATGTGTGTTATAGCTAGGATAAAATTTCAAGGGAAAGATACCCCGTGTCCCCTTTCCTCTAAAAGAAACCCTGAACATGTGCAAGCATGCGTAAGCACCTATACATGAATAAATCCTTGCACGAATGTTTATGCCATGCTGTTTGGAACAGAGTAAAACCCCGTGCAATTTACATTAGAACTCCTAAATTTTGACACATGTATTCATTGACTATGTAACTGCTAAATAAACATACATACCAATGGACTCAAGATTGATTAATACAAGCTATTAATAATATAAGCATTTTGGCAAATTCTACCCTTTATAAATGGATTTATGATCAATTCATGACAGTGTTCCTTCACAAAAATTAAGCCTGCATGTTCTTATTTTGGGGGGAACCATACCCAGATAAAACCCTGCATATAGCTTCTGTACTCCTACACAGCAGTATGTGGCCTGATTTTCCGATTTGCTCTGTATTTGTCTGCAAATTCATCATGATTAGTTTTTGGAGCAAAAAGCAGTATTTAGACCCAAAATCAGTCGCTTTAAATGCAAATGAGTTAGAAGGCACAGATTAAAATTTCTAATTGTCAGTATTGGTACAGAGGGACACACATGCCCTTGGAATCCAGGTGAAGATTTTGCCGGAATCGGTAAGTGCATTCTCAAATTCAAGGGTGAAGAATATTATGCTTAGCATTATTCTGGCAGCTACGGTACATGACACAAGTTGCTTACGTTAATCCGCGAATATCTTCTCACGTAACCGCGGTTAATCCGCAAAAATGACCTGCATGCGCACGCGCATAGACGCGGAAGGCGAGTTCTGCGGACGTTCGCGTACACACGTGTATTAGAATTGATTTCCGCAAGTGGCCGTGGATAAACAAACACAGAAGTGTGAAAGGGTAATGTCTAAAACCACACAATGCTCACCTCTCATTGCAGCGAGATTATTGTACATGATACTATAGAGGGTGATATTACAGTAGAAAAACAAGGCCTATGCTGCATGCATAGGCCTTGTAGCTGCAAGTAGCAGTAAGTAGTACTGTAGTAAATAGCAGTATTATATATTACAGTAACTGTAACTAGCTTAGGAGCATATGCATGTTCCTAAGCTAGTTACTGCTTGGAGAATGAAGTAAATTGAATTCCATGAACATACTAATAATTATTATCATGAATACAAAAAACCATGCATACACTTGAGAATAAAACAGTGCTACTTTAACAGTACAATTACAGAAAAGAATCAAATTAATGTCCTGAAGGGGCTCCTTCCACTTTAATCACATCAGGTAGAACTTTCTGCAAATGATTAATATATCTTGCGCAAACACTTGGTGTCAACTTCTTCCAGTACTGGCGGATTCCTGCCTTGAGCTCTGCCAGATTTTTGGGCTTCACCTTGTCCTGGAGGAATACCTTCAGATTGCCCCACACCTTCTCAATCGGATTGAGATCAGGACTCTCAGCAGGACCTTTCCACCAGTTCACACCATTCTCGCTGAAAAAGTTTTGAATGTACCGTGATGTATGTTTGGGATCATTGTCCTGGTAAAGCCTGTGACCATCTGGGTAAGCCATCTGGATAAATGGTAACAAGGCAGCAGACAAAATGTCACCATACCGTGTTGCAGTCATTATGCCATCGAAAATGACTATACCAGTGGCACCACGCTTGGATATTCCTGCCCACACGTGAACTTTCAGTGGGTGTTTGTACTTATACTTCAACTTTCTTGGCTGACCTCTCTTACGGAAACTCTTTCGTCGATGTACCTCTAACACAACAGAAGATTCATCTGTAAATATCACATTGTCAAATTTCTCCTCTTCTTTCAACCGGTCTTGGCACCAAGCAAGCCTCTTCATTTTATTTTGTTCTCTAATTGCTTGACAATATCGAGCTGTGGAATATGTCCAGCCTAAATCTTGTCTTGCCCAAGCTACAGTCCTTTCAGAATAGGCTAAGGGTCCAAACTCTGCTGTCATGTGCTCCATTAGATCTCCTGCAGTGAGCTCATCATTTCCTGTCATGAGCTTATCAATAAAGTGATAATGTTCATCAGGCATTAATTTAGGATGTCCACTCCTAGCACTGTCACGTACACTTCCTGTATTCTCCCATCTAGATATAGTGCTCCGAACAGTTTGCCTTGTAGTGATGATTCCTTCCGATGCTAATGACCGCTGAATTGACGTACGGTAGGAGGCAAAAGTTTGGTCACGTTTGGTTTCGAAAAAACGAATACAAAACTCTATAGCGTTTCGTTCCGTTTTAGTCTTGCTTTTCGTTGTACGCTACTTCGTTTTACTGTGTTAATTGCAAAGGAATTCCACGCACATAAATACTAAAAACGATAACTTATACCATCGTCGGCATTTAATGTGAGATTTCTTATAAGCGAACTTCAAGCCTTAGGATGTTTTTCAGCGATTACACCAAACGTAGGATCGTGTTCTTTCATTCACGTGGGCACAAAGCTCCAACAATCAGGCATCGTCTTCGCGAGGAAGGAATCGACGCATCAAGAGAGTGCATACATAGGTTTATACAGAGATATAAACTTACAGGTTGTATCCAACAAAAGCGAGCGTCTGGGCGGCCATCGAAGGTTACGAGTGAAGTGCGGAAGCTAGTGGACGATATCATGGAAGAGGATGATGAAACCACGGCTCACCAGATCCACCAAAAGCTGCAAGCGAGAGGCTTTAACCTGTCTCTCAGGACAATACTCCGCTGTCAAAAGGCCCTGGGATGGAATTATTGAGGGAGTGCATACTGCCAAATGATACGCCAAGCGAACAAGGCAAAGCGACTCGAGTGGGCGCAACAGAATCAAAGCGACAATTTTGAAGATGTCATCTGGACAGATGAATCTACTATACAGATGGAGACACATCGTCGTTTCTGCTGCAGGAAGAAGACACAGAAGCCCAGATACAAGCCGAGGTAGGTATCTTAACGCAATCTAACGCCATTTTGTCAGTAAAATCGTGTTCGATTAGGCTTAACATCCGTGTCATAGGAAATGAACTGTTGATTGCGCTGTTTACAATTAAGTATTCACAATCATATACTATAGGGCCAAACATCCTGTCCACTTGGTCATTTTCTTCGTAATCTCTCTCTCTCTTTCGAATATTCGTAGATTGCTGGGTTGTCAAACTGACTTAATATCGCAAGCATTCGTTCGCTTTTTATAGACAACGCTAGAAGACGCTTTAATAGACACCTTGCGTATTTTCCCGCCATTCTAGCGTTTTTACGGTTTTCCGTTTATTTCCGTTTCATTCTACTTTGTTCCGCTTCCGTATTTCCTTGCGTTGGAACGAAAACGATGTACTGTTTTGTAAAAACGAAACGTGACCAAACTTTTGCCTCCTACCGTATATGTGGCAGACTTTCCACTGATCTTCCATAAGGCAACAACTCGTTCTCACTGATAAGGTGTAAGGCCCATCTTTCATAGAATGTCAAATTGACTTGAAGTTTCTAAACTATACTGGCCATTTTATAGGGTATATTGGCCCACATGATTGCACAGACCTGCTAATTGAGCCTAATTTTCACGTATATGGCGGACTCAGTTGTAATTTTTAACAAAATTTCATTGGCTACTGGAGTTATCCTCAAATTTCCGCGGATATCTAGTTGTGACCTTTAAAAGGGTAGGTAATTGTGGGTATAGTATCCAGCGCGTCCAAGTGACTGCCTACGAGCGATAGTATACGTTGAGCGATTGTTAGAATTCAAGATGTCTTCCAGCGGTAAAATACAAGTGGAATGGTTAGATGGACGATCCCAAGGGAAAAGATCCTGGATCAAGAGAAAGGACGTGATAAAAGGAGATGTTCTTGTTGGTCAGGTGGTCGGTGCGATATGGGGAAAGTCGAAAAAGCTGTATAGCTGCAAGGTTATCACACTCCCGGATAACGAAGTATCGCCTGAGATTCCCGTACAAGCAGCGACTCGGACGTCGGCCGGAAAGCAGAGTAGAGTGAATTCAGAAAAGCCGTTTACTTTTGAAGTAGCAAGCCCACCTTCCTTTCGTGAAACGGTCCAGGAAGAATCGGATTTTGTGAGTGATCAGGATTCTATTACCAGTACTTGCAATGAGGTACGACGAAAGCCTGATGGACTGGCCATAGAGGACATTGCCGAAGTGTTGAGACAAAGTGGCTTATCTGACATTAAGCAGTATTTTGACGATTTGGCAGACAGCATCTCCGGATTAAAGGCCAAAATTGCGGTACTGGAGCAAACTCTCCTAACTCGTCTACCAGAACCTTCGCCTACACTAGTTGAAGATGGCCCATTGACATCTACACTGGTACAGCCTGAAGCAGACGCAGAAGCCACCATTCTGAGGGAGATCGGTAATTTGACTTCTGATAGGTCTAGTGCCCGTGCTGTATGCGATACAGGACTGTCTGGGAGCGTCTCCTCTGAAGGTCAGAAAGTCTCCGTAGCCCATACAATCCTCCGACAATGCATGAATGGCTGCAAATCAAGAAGAAATCTGGCAGGGAGATTAACGCAGACCCTCTTCACAGAGAACGAGAAGAGAATCTCCAACGTTCGCGGCGTAGCAGGGAAGGTGGCCTTGGATGTGTGGAGAGTGGAAGCGATTCAGGAAGCTTGCTACCAGCAGTTTCCAGCGGATAGAACAGAGTCCAAGATTGCCACAGACAGAGAACTAAGAAATGCTATGGACAAAATTTGTAGAAAATCCAGGAGCAAATGATTGTTTCTCATTTTTTTTATCTTGATTCTATACTTCGTTATTACTTTTGTCAGTACCTGTATCATGACTGTGATTACTATTCTTTTGAATATAGTCTTAATATAATATTAAATCTGAAGTTTTCCGTCTGTTTTCGAAGTGTTGCTGAAGTCTTGTTAGAGGGTTTATAGACTAGATACACGCCGCGTACGTACATGTCATTGTGCACAACAATATAATAATTGCCCAGCTCCGCGGTAGGTGTTTTGCGGAAGTTTTCGCGGAAACCTGGATAGTTTTCCGCAGAAACCCAGAACGATTTCCGCATAAACTTGTGAAAAGATCTCTGCGTCTAATTGCGGAAACACGTAAGGAACTTGTGTCATGTACCGTATTTGCTTCAAGATGAAAGGCTATGTGGATTGTTACAAAACAGAACCTGACCATACTAGAAAAAAATTCTTGGTTTTTGAAATTTGTTCTTCAGTTTGATAGGGTTCTTAATTTCTACATTGGGACCTACGAATAGGTCAGACATCTTTCATAAAATTGTCACCACTATGTTAACGTGACAATCATGTGCGTACGACGTTGACAACCACAACACATTGTTGATAGCCTATCACTTCGATTTTAGCACTGTCTCGCAAGTACTGCACTTTGCGTACATCTAGTTAGAATGCATTCCAAAAAAATACCCAATGGCAGCCTGTCCAGTCCACATGGGAGTGGATTGTGCTTTGTATAGTTACCATGTCTACAAAAATAGATAAGAGCCATTAATTAGAGAGGTTATTGATTGTTGAGAGAGAGTTAAACAATGCCCACGACTTGTATTCCGTTACTACAGTTCATCACGCCAGTGACTATTATAGGTTTCATTACTAATTACCCCCAAAAATAAAATTCCCTGGTCTGGAGACTCATCTTTAGAACAGAATTGGAGCAAGTTCATTATCCTCAGTGGTCTCGTCAGCCCTTTTAAGCAGGGTGGGCCACCCTGCTTAATTTTTGGCTTGGACTATTTTCTTTACTTTAAGTAGAGCCCATTCCTCCTTTGTTGAGATGCTTCAAGTGGATAGATTAGGTAAAACTGACACTGTACATATCAACCTGAAGCGATTTTAATCCTCTATTTCAAGAAGCGCTCATAGGTAAAAAACATCATGTGGTCTTTGAGCAAATTTCCCACTTCACAAGATTGTTGCTGCAAATGCAAGAGTTGCTCGATACTAAATAATATATAAGTCATATGGCAACTGTACACTAGACAATTACTGGCCAGGGAATATTTTTAACAGTCGTCCGCTCATTCGAGGCGACCAGATATCCTTGTGGGCAACCATAAATGTCCAACTGGCTTGCCCCCTGGACAACCTAGTTATAGGACAGTGGCAGATATAAGTAAGCATAGGAAAAATAAAAGTATCAACAGTGCCTTATTCACAGGATAGTAACAGTGAATCGCTCCAACCGTTCCGCGCTCAATTAAAACAAGGTAAGCCTGCTTCCAACCGTCGAGATTGTTCGTTGAAGGAAATTGCCATTTTAAGCATGCGCATGTGGGACATGTCCATAAACTTGAAATCTCAGTGGAGGCGCCAATTAGGAAGAATTTCGCGACTTTAGATGGCTTTGCGACGAAATGTCATGTGACCAGCCCGTGACTTAGGAAAATGTTACTGTGCACGTAAAGATTCCAAAGCAGCCTTACATGATGTTAAAACTGCAAGATCGACAATTATTCCAGTCAAGCGGCCTTTGGCTACAGTGAATTCTAGTCTCGCGTCTCCAGCCCCTTCCGTTGACGACATCATAAACATTCTACAAAATTTCTAACAACATCAAGGAGAAAGAGACTGGCTATGCGAAACTAAGTGAATCTTAAGCCTTCGATCAAATTTGAACATGTCAGTAACTTTCTGGTCTGGCTTACCTAGCTTGAGTTTCTTCGATCTTTTCTCCTACCGAAAAACATCTTCGAAAGCAATTCAGTTCGTATACAAGTGCGACCAAAGCAGAATTTAAAGAGCTATCCGACGGCGAAAGGTTATGTATCAAAGATCAAAGGTACAAAAATAAAAGAGACTTCGTCTGTATTCCACTTCACTTGCTACTTGACTCGACTTTTAGGTGACGTCACTTTAAATATCATGCGACGGTCATGTGACAAAATGGCTACCAGCTAGTTCTAGGCTAGTCAGAACTTTAATGGCTGGGCGGCAGTGGGAAAAAGGCTTTTGGCATACTTTTTTACATTTATTGGCTGTATTATAGGATAATAAAGAACTTCCATGTTGGGGATTTTGATTCATTGCCCGATTCAGACGTTACAGGCGAAAAGGTGAGCTACCATGGTTTGAATTTGTGGTTTTTACCATTTTTCTCTAAAACTCTTAGAGATATTTAAATCCCCAACATGGAAGTTTTAGATACTTGGTTATGGAACCTGTATACCAACATTTGTGCCCTTAGCTTTGAAGCTGCACTGCCGCCCAGCCGTTTTTCGTGTTTTTTATATGTTTAAGGAGAATGCGCATACATTTCAAGGAACGTACAAAATTCTTTCAAGTTTGACATCGAACGAAAGGTAATGCAGCTATCTACACAATGGTACTAGTTGTTAGAAGATAGCGCGTATTTGTAGTAAGAAATAAAACTAAAAAGTGAAGATAAATTTTCTGATCACTGAAGCCATACAAGTGTCCGTGGACATGTTCCACATGTGTGTGATCTAATGTTACATTATTGTGCAATCCCTCTTTCTTAATGCAGCCGCATGTGGAACAGGTCCATTTGCACTTGTAAGTCTTCAGGTTGCAAAAAAATTAGGTTCGCTTTTGGTCCCATTTCTTTTAGTAGGTCTATCGTATCTCTTCGAAAGAAATATCATCGTGTAGCGTGTTGTATTGTCTCCATTTTAAGCCCAAAATCGAAGTAATAGCATATGTGAAGATGAAGTTATAACTATTTTTCTTCGCCATGTCTAAAGGCACAAAAACGCCGGGAGCCACTGAAGATTAAAAGCTATGGACACCAAAAAGGGTAGTAGGTTCCTTATAGCAATATCTAAAACTTCCATGTGGGGGATTTTTGTACTTGAAACAGTTATTGAGAAAATCACTGAAAACCATTGATTTACACAACAGACACTCACATTTTGGCTTGTAACTTTTGTAGGAAGTCAACAATCAAAATCCCCCACATGGAAAGTTGCCTATGATAAATCAAAAAATCTAAAAAGACTAGGCTAGGCTAGGCTAATCGGCCCTAACTTTTTGGCCCCCGGCCATTAAAGATACACCTTAATGAAAGACTTGCTGAGGCCATTTTGTCACATAACATGCACGTGATGTACTACAGTGGACGTGAGGAATAAATTCGGTCAGAAGACACAACGAGCATGGCAGTGAATGATACGCCGAACGAAATACATATTAAAAGAGTCAGGGCATTAGTAACAGGAGGAGGATACTTTTGA
The DNA here is from genome assembly GCA_963170055.1 of Halisarca cf. caerulea. Lineage (NCBI taxonomy): Eukaryota > Metazoa > Porifera > Demospongiae > Chondrillida > Halisarcidae > Halisarca > Halisarca cf. caerulea. The sequence continues at coordinate 332,974 of CAUJGJ010000029.1, forward strand.
CGACGATTCGAAGGTGCAGAACTTTAACGTCGGATATCAGAGTCGAAGTAAGGTGTGTAATATCCGGCAATAGCCGTTACTTTTGAATCTAAATAACAAATGTTTTACTTTAGAACAGAATGGCCTATCTTCATTTTTCTCTTCAATGGGTTGGAAATGAACCCGTTGAAAGAAAATAGCATGCCATCTCGGAAGTCTTGTTTTCAGGGATATTAAAATACTGATTATTAATGCGCGTTAGCTAATTTTCTTCTTCCCAGAACGAATACGATTGAACGAATTATATCGGGATGAATGTTCGCAAGTGCACAGAAAATGCAAAATGATTGCTGCAGCAAAAACAAAGTCAATGCGTACGCATTATAGCCTGACGATTTATCATGCACATGTCACATAACTTGAAGCCATTGAATAACATTTTCGCTCGGATTCCATCTAAATTAGCATGCAGGGCAGATTCGGACATGTTCCACATGCGGCTGCTACGTAGCTCCATTGTTGTCGGTCAATATGGTCGAAATTTCTCTTTTTGGTTATCCAGCGAGCGCACAAGATATGGAAAACTAATAAATTGTGAATTCGAGGATGAGGTGCTGCTTCAGCTAGCTCACAAGGCAAAAAATATTTAACCCCTCACAAACCATAGATACTCTAACCATAGTCTATGCTCTAACCTACAGTTGCATAGGTTAGAGTATCCATGCGCTAACCCAAGAGTAGGCATGTAGGAGATGACCTTGATGACAGCAGTGGAGATTACAATGATAATGACAATTTAATATCCATAGCGATTTGAGTTTAACACTTTGTACTGTATATCCATCCACCTTATGTAAATACATACTGTATCCTTGTGTATTACCTACCATATAGCAGGGAAAATTAATTCTGCAAACTGAAATATTCATGAATTTCGCACCAAATTTCTTTGGACAACCTAAACTCCCCAGGGGCAACCTAGAACAACATCCCGATTGCCTCGTGGGAATCTGAAAATTCCTTAAAATTTTGCCCTGCTGGCTTACACAATGCCACTCTCTCTAATTACTGTATCCTGTGTAACCTGAAACTTTACCGAGGGAAGGGATAGTCATTATGGAGTACTCCATACGTAGGATTGACATGGAAAAACATGGCTGCCATACATTAGTGCAAATTTGTTTTCGCCCAAAAACTAGCCGCATGGAGCACAGATGGCTTTGGAAAGCAGATTTTGGTGTATTTTGACAAACAAGCTACAAGACAAAGTAGTTTAAATCATCGTAAGCCAACCTCTTTAAAGAATTTAAAGTACACTTACCGAGGTATGGGTCCACAACACCAGTACCATTTCAAGTTTACTATTCTTTTAGTCATTTTTTCAAACTAAGCTACAGTTCGCCAGGAAGGGTCCAAAGATCTCATCTTTCGTCAGGGAGCTCTGATTGCTAGCGTGAAGTGGCTTTAGGAGGTTTTGAAGCAGTCCCTACATTTCTAAAGCGAGATAGTTTTAATAGGAAAATCCCATACATTCGCTTATAATTGGCCATTTCTGGATCAGCGAAATGGCTATGTGAGACTAGGCATATTAGTACATGCGCAAGGTCAAGCATTCGCTGATCGTCAACATTAGCGTTCTTTCGTTCAAGCCTTTGCTTCTAGGTGAGTAACACTGATTTAGTCTAGTAGCTGCATAGCTTAGTTTCTCCATCTTACAAGATTCAATGGCAATTCTTCTCAACTGCAGTGGAAAACTTCTTTCAACAGCCTCAATTCGAACAACTTTGTTTTATAGGAAAAAACACACGAGCAAGGGGTTACACAGACCATTTTAATATGGTAAAGGGATGTAGGATTGACACAGGACCGTGCAAAAATGCTGGACTGCATGAGTGCACACTGCAAATTCCTACATCCCGTAGCATATACATATGTGCGAAATGTAGGAATTTGCAGTGTGTACACTCAGTCCAACTACAAGCTGTCTAACCCTACACCTATCTAGCCTCATGCATGTATAGCCCTATGCTCATCTAGCCCTATGCCCATCTTGCCCTTTGGCAGCCTAGCCCTGTGCCTGTATCACAACTTTCCCTTGTAACAATTGTTTTTGGAGGATCCTTCTCCAAAAAACCTTTTTGTACAGTCCTGTGTCAATCCCTTTACCATTTTTAAATGGTTTTTATTATGGAGTACGGTAGTACTCCATATGTAGGATTGACACGGAAAAACATTGCCACCATACATTAGCGAAAATTTTGTTTTCGTCTAAAAACTAACGATGCAGTACAGTTAGTAGCATTTAAAAGTGATATTGGTGCCTTTTGACACACTAGCTATAAGATGAAGTATTTAAAACCCTTTGTAGGCCAATTTCTTTAAAGAACTTTGAAATTTTAGACGAAAATGTATGGCTATGCAACACCAGTACCATTTTAAGATTATTCTTATTCTTATTCTTATTCTTCTCGTCGTTTTTTCGAACTGAGCTACAGGTCGCCACGAAGGGTCCAGAGGTCTCATCTTTCGCCAGTGAGCTCCGATTGTTAGCACGAAGTGTCTTTTGTAGGTTTTGAAGCAACACCTACACTTCTAAAGCGGGAAAAAACTTAATAGGCAAATCCCATACATTTGCCGGATCAGCCATTTTCGGATCAGCGAAATGGCTACGCGAGACTAGACATACGCGTACGTACACAAGGTCTGCACTTTGATGATCGTCGACTTCAGCACTTTTCTTGTTCGATCATTTGTTTCTAGATGGGTACATTGATATTAGTCAGGTAACTGCACAGATTTCTAGTTTCTTTATCTTACAAGATTTGACTGTATCCCTTCTCAATTGCAGTGGAATCCTATTTAAGCAGCCGTTTCGCTATAAAAGGAGAAACTGCACGAACAAAGGTGTATAAAAACATTTTAAAATGGTAAAAGGATGTAGGATTGACACAGGATCATGCAAAAAGCCATTATCAAAAAAGGATTCTCCAAAAACACTTGGAACAAGGGTAAGTTGCAAAACCGGTACAGGGCTAGGTGGGCAAAGGGCAAGACAGGCATAGGGCTAGACGAGCATAGGGCTACACATACATGAGGCTAGACGGGTATAGGGCTAGACAAAGTTTAGTTGGACTGAGTGCACACTGTGCAAATTCCTACATCCCGCATGTGCAGCACATTATACAGTACATATGTGCTGCGGGATGTAGGAATTTGCACAGTGTGGACACAAAAACCGTGGACAGTCACAGAAAGCCCTAAAGAAAGCCATCAAAGAGTTGATAGTTGAAGAGACACGCAAGTGGAATGAGAAATTATGCAACCTTCAGGTACAGAACAAATTTGCTGCAGTAATCAGATTGGAAGAAAACACCAAGCTCTCGACCCACATTATGGATGGCCTACCCAAAGGTCAACTCTCCTTCCTCCTGAAAGCAGGCTCAGACACCCTTCCCACCCCAATAAATCTCCATTGCTGGCAACTTCGAATCTCCTCATGTTGCCCCCTATGTTTCCAACACACGTACACCACCGGTCATATACTTTCAGGTTGCCCCACAGCATTGCAGGATGGAAAATACACTTGGCCGGTGACACTATTGGTGCACTTGGTCATCCAAATCCAATTTGCCTTTTGGAACTGGCTGACAACTTCCCGATGATTCCGCTCCTTGAATGGAAGAACATCTTGAGGAGAGGAACCATGATTACCATCAGCTGTTCGCAAGCCATCTTCATGGCCAGACCTAATCGTCAATGGACGGGACCTCCATACACCCAGTAAATCTGCGTTAACTACTACACCAAGTAGACTGCATTAACTACTACACTCACCTTACTAGTTAACTCACCTGTCAATTTACCTAATATGTGTGTATGTAGTACTGATTACATTGTTCTATTCTGTATACACATACAGTCATTTCAATTAAGTCCATGCACCAGATTTATGTACCCATATATTATATTATCATCTTATCAGCACAGTTTTCTTGCCAGGACAAAAAGAATACCAGAAACCACTGTTTGCTTCTTTCTTTTTCAATCCTATGTTCGAGAGCCCTCATGCTCACACACAGTTATGTAACCTACAATCTGTGCGAATCTAAAGCTTTTCTCCCCACTCACAGTATCCTGTTCGTTTTCTTAATTTGCTTCTTATATTCCATTTTATGAATGATCAATTCGTCCTATATAGCTAGGGTTGACAATGAAAAAAATGATAATCACGGAATTTGTTCAAATTTTCATCGTAGATGTAGCCTTACTAGATGTAGCTTATGATGTGATTTGTTTGTTAATCCGACATTCCTGGGTCGAATTATTCACCGAAAACCACTAATTTCGCGTAGCGGAATCAATCGCTGTCTAAAAAACAAGCCCAAATAAAGGTAAATAGACTTGAAAGTTTCTGCACAACAAGCCTACTATAACACCTATAAAACCATGCACAGGTCATTAGAAAACTAAGGGGTGCTTCGATATACTACGTCGCTTTCCTGAAGTCATCTTCTTCCTTAAACAAATCTGGCACCATTCCTCAATAGCGAAGTACCGCAGAGGAATGCTCCTAATATCACCGAATAGAGCACTGAGTGGACTACCTGTTACTAAAATAAAGCGAGCCTCGATGCTCTCGAACCACGTGAATAGAAGGCATTTCAAATCGGTAAGAACAAGCATTAAACAACCCACACCTAGACGGCAAATGCCATTACATATTAGTATCAAATACCTTTTCCAAGGCAGTACAAATGGTCGAAGAGTTGAAAAGCGTCCTAATAAGTAGAAGTCGCCGTCGATCCCAACAAAGCCCGAAGAGTTCCGCAAAAATGAATGGCAGACATGTTGTTTTTAATATAGCACGTGATCCGATGTCAATTTGGCGCTAAATTTGAACGGTGACAGTTATACAGTGATTTAAGGTGTGTTCTGCGCTCTATTTGGTGTGCGTTCAGGGCGTATTGCACGTGTATGATGAGCACTACAACATATAAAATCGTATATCCATTAATTTACATGCAGGATTGGATGATCGATATTGCTGCATGGAGAGCAGCCATTGGGTCCTGGTATATAGCTGATTTAGCACATATACCAAGTTGTTCTTACAACTACCAATGCCCATTTGCCCAAATTCTTGAATATCGTCTTTCATTTGTTTGTATACTGATTTTACTTATTCTTGGAGGAATTGAGAGCAATCCAGGGCCTGTTCTGCGCAGTCACGAGAAAAAAAGAAGTGAACAGCCATCAAGGTAAAACCTATATAATATACCTTGCTGAATGTATCGTAATTCAATGTGATAGGCTCTACGATTATGTGGAATTTAGGACAACCAACATACAAGCAGATGATTAAAATGCTGCATGAGGCTCAAAACGAGGCAATGAAGTCAGGTCTGTACACCGGCAACGTACTCTATGACATATTCAAGAGGAACTTTCCAACAGCTCAAACAATCACACGGCCCTGTCGCCTATTGAAAGCAGCAGAACGCATAGAAGCTCCTCTCAGGAATGTGCATACTAATCCTGTGGACCAAAGTTATTTTGACAAAGTTTGGATACCAAAGATTGGGGTCAATAAAAGTAAGCATGCAGCTAGCAATATATATGATGAAAATTATGAGTCAGACATAATTTAACATAATAAGTCCATGATACATACACAACTATTTATAAACTGAGAATTTTTTATGGTATGTATATGAACTTGTTACTGTAGGTGATGAATCAATGAGTTTGCCATTGATTATTAAAAGTGAGGGATACACACTAGAAGAACTTCAAAGATCATTTAGCAATGCACAAAATATGCAGCCTGTCCTAGCCTTGCAAAAGCGACCATCAGTAGAATTCTACAAGGAAATACATGCATTTCTAGGACGCTGGGAATATACTCGAAATGCAAGCAAAACCGCAATTGGACGCTTTTATATAGCCATTGATCCCTATCTTAGACAGAGAGATTTTCGACCAATCAATGCATACCGCTTTGTTAGTCAACAAAAAACAGAAAGAGAGGGATTTTCAACTGAACCTCTAATGCCAGCAGTAAAATTACAAGAGGATGCAGAACAAGATTCTGAATTGCAAATAAGCAATACAAGTGCTATCTATGAAGAACCGACAGGCAAAGAGGACCTTCCCAAAACAATGGAGGCAATAGAGGCTTTGAAATGCAAGTATGAAAGAAAGATTGGTAGTCTACAGAGACGTGCAGAGATCCGTGAGGAGGAAATTCATGCTCTTCAGAATGAATTAGAAATGATTCTACAGACTTCAGTAGCAGATGAAAGTTTGACCGAAGATAACGATTATGAACTTCCAAATACAGATTTTCACCAGCAAGAGAAAGAACGGTGTGACAGTCAGTACAGTCTACACACAAAATCAGGAAAATCATATTCTACTAGTACTCGTAAACTGTACTACAATTTACTTGTAGCTGGCATGCCTCCTGGAAACATATCCCCAACTATAAAGATCATTCTACAGCAGTTTTTACCAGATACTGATATTTCTGCAATAAAATTGCCTAAGCAAAGTTGTGCACAGTATATGCGAAGGGATGAACTGAAAACAATAAATGATGTTCATAAAGCCATAACACTCACAAAGGATTCTGGCCCCTTTCATCTCAATTCAGATGGCACAACACTTAAGCAGCACAAAATAGCCACAGCAACAATCAACAATCTTGTCTTGTCAGTTCATGAATTACCCAGTGGAGCAGCAGAACAAATAGCCAAAGGTATATCAATGGAATTAGAGCATCTACGCAAGATAGCTAGATTACTTAATTTACCTAATGCCGACTGCATTAATTGGGGCCTTGTGGCATCTTCTACATCAGATAGTGCAGCAACACAAAAGAAATTCAATGAAATTGTACAGAAACTCAAAGAAGAGGATACACAAAAATTTGGACACTTCCCTGCTGAAAGTGGGCCAAAATTAGTTAGCAATTTCTGTGCAATGCACTTGGGAGTGAATCTTCGTAAAGCATTCCTACAGGGCTCTGATTCTTCCATGCAACTGAGTGAAGCTACTGCTGTAACAAGACCTTATCCAGAAACAGATACTATTGTGCATGAGTTCTGCAAAGTGTTTGGCACTAAAGGGACACCAGAATACAGCATAGGTGTAACATCATTTCCAGATTTTCTAGAAATTGGAGTTGAAACAGTCCCTGATCAGCAGAGTGAATACTATAGAAGTTGTTTAACTGTGACACTAGAAAGACAGGTTGGAAGCAGATACTTTGTAACTGCATCCAATGCTGCAAAATTATTTTACTTGAGGGATGCAGCATGTGACTATCTGAAACACTTCAGAAAAAATAAATTGGAAAAGGATGTATATGAAAAGCTACATGATGAAAACATAATGGCAGGAGTAAAAGTGGATGGACTAATGTTTGTACATGTTTACGCAGACCTTGTTACTCTGGCAAAATCAAAAGAACTGGGCAAGAGTGCATTTGATATGAATTTGCACTACTTGGAACTTGATGGGTTTTTAGAACAGTTAGAATCTGATTCCTCAGTGGCACTTGATCCCCATACACAGGTTTTTACAACAGAAAAGAGGCTTTATGACAACACTCCATACAATCACCGACAGCAAAGTGCTAACATTAAAGTCTACAAGCGTTTATTTAGACCAGATCCATCTTGGGACAAGTTGCTGGTGCAAAAACTATGTAAAGGAGCTGTAACAATGCGGTGTAAGTTGCATACATATGCTAAAGATTATCTACCTACAGGCAAGTACTGGGATCCACCAGATGACATAAAGCAAGTGTTACAGGGAATTGCACCAAGTAATGACATATGTGAGTCTATACTTGGTCTCAATGATTATCTACAGTCAGCATTGACTAATGCCAGTCAACGCACCAAGTCAAATTTGATTGAGGCCAAAAAGAATAAGACAATAGCATGGCTGAATGCTCAGCCAACCGAAAATCAGCAAAATTTCATAGAGATGGCCACCAAGCAAAGACAGACAGTTGCAATGGAAAGCAAAAGACAAATGGCATCAGTAAAAGCACAGAGACAGCAGGTAATGAAGGAAACAATGGAAAAGCAAATTGAAAAGGACCTAAAACTTCAGCAAATTAGAAATGAGTTAACTGGAGCATTTCTTGTCATCTCCAAAACCCATCTTCAATCTGCATTGACAGAGATTGAAAATGATAGGCACATGAGCACACTACAAAAGACTGAGAAACAGAGAGAGCTTATTAAAACACAATATAAAATTAGGAAGACTATACTGGAACAGAATGGCATCAGAATGTGTTTCACAAGGGGCGGCAAGAATGTACCCTTGCAACAGCTAATCACTGAATTTGAGAAAATAGTGGACTCAAATCCTATAGATCCTTTGCCACCAAACTTTTCAACAGATATCATACCACAGCTGGTAGGCAAGGAAATTAGCCATCGGTTTTATGACAAAAAGAAGAAAGAGTATACATGGTACACTGGGTTGGTACTCCACTATGATGACAAGAGTGGACATTATGAAGTTGCATATACTGGTGAAGAGGAGCACAGCTTCTTTAACTTGAGGATTGACTATGCAATCGGTGACTTAAAGATTTTGAAATGAATTCATTCATCGGCAACATAACTAGTACTTGAAGCACATGCTGTGTGTGTGCAGGCCCAACTTATGTATGTCCCTAGTCATTGTTATACATTTTAATGATTGTAATGATAATCATACCATGCATAAAACTTGGCAGACGGTCATATTCCGTGGATATACTGCATAAATAATATACTGTAGCGTGTTCCTTCCAAGTCCAAACCATGACCCAACATTCCACTGCACGTGCAGATTGCGAAATATTGCACAATATGGCCGTCGACGATCAATTCGCTTTGAATTGCAGGCAAGTATCTATGGAAGGTTCTTTGGACAGATGATTGGTACTTTAGTATCTTCATTGACACCCTATAACCTTTAATAAAGGTATGAGAAGCATATTTATGAAACAATGAACCTCATATTCTAGTATTTTCCGCAATTGGTTGGGATATTTTTGAAAGGCCTTCTATTTACGTGGTTTAAGAGTATCGAGGCTCGCTATATTTTAGTAACAGGTAGTCCACTCAGTGCTCTATTCGGTGATATTAGGAGCATTCCTCTGCGGCACTTCCCTATTGAGGAATGGTGCCAGATTTGTTTAAGGAAGAAGATGACCTTCAGGAAAGCGACGTAGTATATCGAAGCGCCCCTTAGTTTTCTAATGACCTGTGTATGGTTTTGTAGGTGTTATAGTAGGCTTGTTGTGCAGAAACTTTCAAGTCTATTTACCTTTATTTGGGCTTGTTTTTTAGACAGCGATTGATTCCGCTACGCGAAATTAGTGGTTTTCGGTGAATAATTCGACCCAGGAATGTCGGATTAACAAACAAATCACATCATTAGCTACATCTAGTAAGGCTACATCTACGATGAAAATTTGAACAAATTCCGTGATTATCATTTTTTTCATTGTCAACCCTAATATAGCTGTCATAAGCATGTTATGCTATGTAGGAGAACACTAAAAGCTTGTTCCATACACAAAATTAATCACTCACTCGTCCATCAGACAGTTCTAAATGTGATTCATCCCTTTTCGTATCAGATTGTTGACCATCGCTTTGTTCTGCCATATTTCTGCAAGAAACTTCGATGATCAGTTTCTGAGTAGGAAAAAGAAATTGTAACCGGCGTTTAGACCATTGGGAAAATGCCTCATCCCCATCACTTACCTTGATAGTTCGTCGAAATGATAATGAGCAGAATGATATAGACGTACTTCTATACTGAAGTAATTACCGGTAATAACCGGTACATATTCCAAGAAATGAATCCTCTCCATTCCACGAAATTGCTACCGCTCGGAGAGCGCATCACGTGCAAGCATGAATACCCTACGTCGGGAAATTTTCCCGGTGTCACAGCGATCTGAGCCCCCCACTGATTTGGTTCCGGAGGGGGCTCGTATCACTAGCGATTTAGGAACCCCCGGGCTCATTTCACTAGCGATTTAGGACCCCCGGGCTCATATCACTAGCGATCAGCGTCCGTGTTCAGCGATCTACGGCTCCCACCCTGCGGGGATTCAGGTCCCCCTTCGAACGAAGAGAATATAAAGACGTTTGACATCTCAGACAAAAGAATCTGCTCCCTTTGTCGAAGTACAGAGAAGGAAAGTTCTGAAGATTCGAAGGACAGCAAAGAAATGAGCTGAGCTGTAGCTGTGCTATTGTAGCGTGCTTTGTTTTGCAGCATAGATAACACATACGTACATGTATGTATGTATTATCTATGTTTGCAATTAGTAAAGTTAATAAAGGACTGTTGTTGGTGTTTGATGTAATTCAAACCAGATCCCTAGCTTTCTATGACCACCAGAACTGGTAATGACATAGCCCGGCATTGACTATGTGCATGTGCTTGTAATGAGAGCATGATGTTTTGCATGAGTTTTACAAAGTTCCTGGGCCAAACCATTGCCACCACCCTGTCCACCACAAAAAGCCCTCCAGTAAAAATCTCAATGACAGAATCAGTGAAGCACTTGAGAAGATTGACAATATACACAACATGTTTTCAGTGTCACACATGTTTTACCCCTGTGTCAGAGCCTTATTATTATTATTATTATTATTATTTAATGCTTTACAGTCACGCAGTGGGTGACTGATGGTCTGACACCATGGACTGGTGCAGCCAGAAATAAGGAAAGAGAGACATTAAAGGGTGACGGGTGATTGAGTTAGGTAGTCATGATGAATGAATTTAAGTGAGTCATGAGGGACAGTTGGATTTTAACTGCATGAAATAAACATGTATGCTGCAGGCTCATTAATGTGAATAATCGAGACTGTAGATATAGATAGTGGAGAAAGGCATGAAATTAAGGTGCATAATTGTGGGCTCATGTAATTACAGAAAAGAGAAAGATGGGTTAAATGGTCAATAGGGAATCAAGTGGCACTGGGAACAGGGACAGACACAATGATATGTACATATATTGGAAGGGTCAAAGTTACGCTTAAATCTATTCCACAGAGTTTTAATGAGGTGATGTTTGATGGAGTTGAAAGGTAGATCAATGTTGATAGGCTGAAGAGCATTCCATAAACATACCACACACCAGACCGGACAGGTAGACGGGAAGATTGAGTATCATTTATTTGCACAAAATGTTGCCTGTCTTCTAAATAACCCCTAAACCATAGCCAGAGAGGGCCAGTGATACCAATTCTCCATATAGTTTATAAAGCAGTTTCGTATGTGGTAGGGTATCAAATGCCTTAGCAAAATCAAGGTAGACGACATCAGTAGTATGACCTTTGTCCAGCGATTTTGAGATAGCAGTGTAGGTGGTAAGGAGATTTGTCAGGCAGGAGCGGTTTGATAAAAAGCCAAATTGGTGAGGTGATAACTGGGGTCGCACAAAGTCGATGATTTTTTGAAATATAATTGTTCCAAGAATAGTAGATGAGGTGCAGAGTAGTGAGATTGGTCTGTAGTTTGATATAAGGGAATGGTTACCTTTTTTGTGGATAGAGATGATTTTATGGACTTTCCATTGGTGGGGTATGGAGTTTGTGGTCATGCACAATTGATACAAGGTAGTAAGGTGGGTCAACAGGGCATGAGAACAGATCTGTATCAAACAGGGATCGATATCGTCACATCCATAAGCTTTGTAATTGTTTGTCATGGATATAGTAATGACAATCAACCCCCCCCCCCCCCCCGTATATTAATTATTCAGTGATTGTACATTCATGTGGCTGTGGTTTTGTGGTTAGATTTAATCATTCCAATTTCATGTCCTATCTGTAACATGACACTTCCTTTTTCTTTGATCCATTGATTCCTGATCACATTGCTGTTTGTAATTACACTACATTTAGATCAGTTATTGTTGTACCACCTTTCTATCTCCTAGTAACCACTTTCACTTTTCCTTCTGTTGTCTAAGAGACCAACCACATCTAAGAATATATTTAAGTTGATCGATCTGTATTTCATCATCTTGTGGTTTCCTGTGCCACCAAGTATTTAAGTAGCTTTTACTTTGCTGTTTACTTATCCTTTCAGTCCTCTCAGTCATTTCAGTGTTTGAGTAATTAAGAGATTTATTCTCGTTTCGAGGGAATTAGTACAGAACCATGAATGACAATGGAGGAACATACTATACAGCCTTATTCAACTATAAGAAAAATGGATGCTACCCTGAGGTGACTGGTGGACAACCAATGTTGGGCTGAACCTAGCTGCATGGGCTATGAAGATTGCTTTGAAACCAATGCTCCTTACAATTTTTATACCCATTCTGGCTTACTTCATGTTCTGATTATTATAGCAGCTATATTATGCCTTTCATCTTTTTCAAATTACCTTCACTTACAGGGTTACGATAAAAAAAAAACGAGCTCTAAGAAAACGTGCCAAGGCCTTTGTTGTGGATGGTTCACATCTTCACTATGTTGGACCGAAAGGCACAGATTCACCAAGGTTTGTTGCATTTTATTATTACACGCTGTATGCATGCATAGTAACTGTAGTATATTATATAGCTCAGTGCATGTGCATGCTTTTCTTATGTAATATAGATTTTTACTTATGTAGTATAGATTTTACTTATGTAGTATAGATTTTAAATTGCTTTCAATACGCATAGTTTATTCACAATGTGCGTTCCATGGCGAGTTACAGAAACTTCGAAGCACTTATGTATACTATATATAGACTGTATTAATTATAGGTATTGTTGTTCAGTGTCAAGGTGTATTTATAATCGCTTAGTATAAACATGTATAGTGGTGATAATACATCTGTTTCTGAGTCTGTGGAAGTGAGACAGTCACAATTCAGTCACATTGATGAGTCAACTAAGGAAATGGCTGCATATGAAACATTCGGGCCTGGGTATGTGCATGCCACTATAATAGACCTTGCTGTTTCTCTACTTCTGAATCAATGAAATTGTTGTATCGCTATATATACTATTAGGCATAGGAGTAGGAGTGTTCAAGGGAGGCTATGGCTGCCCCACTTTTTGAAACTAGCTATATATATAAGTTTTTATTTTCCTTGAGTGAAAATGCAATCACAACACAGCTTTCTTTTTGATCCATTCAAAATCCTCCACCCAATCTCAAAAGCAGTCCTGTTTTGTGGGGGATTGCAGCTATAAATCAACACTATATATAACTGTCACAGTGAATCAAGTAGTTATTAATAAGCCTGTTCTTAATAGCTAAAAGTACTTTTTTGCATAAAGTGATTGCAGGAGGCCACAACACATACAGACAACCAACCCCAACCTTGTATGCATGTATGCATGGCCTACCCCAATCAGAATGCCTCCTATGCCTCTGCACTATATATGAGGATAATAGGCATGCATGCAAAATGAATAGTATAATATACCAAGATGAAGTTATCGGTGCCCTAATGCAGGTGTACGTATTTGTTATCATTTACTTTCACTTTAGTATATGTAATGTGACAAGCATCTCAACCGTTGATGGGATGAAAATTGATTGCAACAATGCTCAAGAAATGTTGTTGGACGATCACTACATTGAAGCTCTGCTGCATGGTGACTATGATTTTGCTTATAATTATAATATAATTTGTTGAACAAGAAAATGTCTTTCATGTATGCTTCAAATCACTAATCATTATAGTGTATGTGTCAAAAAAGAAAGGGCCTGTGCTGCAGGTTGCAATTGTGCATGCATGGGGTTGTTTATTCATATATAATATTCTATACAGTATATATTACTATAAGTCTAATATGCATACAGAATATTTATTATCATGCATGCTTTGACCACGGTGAGGTAAGGTGAAGTGGCATGGAAGAATTATATAAGGCCACTTACATTAAGGTGGGTCTTATTCACTATAAGGAGGTGCAGCGAAGTTGCATTTATATGAAGGGGGTCTAATTCACTAAAGGGGTGAAGTTGCATGGAGGAATTGTATATAAGGCCAATTACATGAAGGGGGGGGGGGGGTCTAATTCACTAAGGGGGTGATGTTGCACATTAAGAATTATATATAAGGCCATTTACATGAAGGGAGGTCCAATTCACTAAGGGGGTATGTGAAGTTGCATGGAAGAATAATATATAAGGCCATGCACTTACATGAAGGGGGGTCTAATTCACTAAGGGGGTGAAGTTGCAAGGAAGAATTATATATAAGGCCACTTACATGAAGGGGGGTCTAATTCACTAAGGGGGGGCTCCTTTCTCTAGAGTGTGAGTACCAGTGATTTAGTTCCGTGGGGGCCCTGTATCCCTAGTGATTTCGGCCTGGGGGAACCAAATCACTGGGGGGCCCAAATAGCTGTGACACCGGTACAAAAGTTTTGCGGGTAGCCTTTTTGGGGTTCATAAATTTTCGTTGATAAAAAAAATTCCTCATCAACACTTATCGCAAGCCATCAAAGCTCTTCATAGATGAGGAGTACATATTGTCCCAAGAAGGTACCACCCAAGGAGACCCCCTTGCCATGCATATGGTAATGCATGCCATTGCCACAATGCCCTTGATCCACAAGCTCAAAAGTGAGGCTGCACAGATTTGGTATGTGGATGATGAAGCAGCTGGAGTAAAAGCACAGAAACTTGAGAAGTGGTGGCAAGGTCTCATTACACATGGTCCAGCATTAGTCTCGCAGGGCCAGCCCCTTTTTCCTGTTCTCCGCACTTCCATTAACTAACAATTAGCACCCAGAATCCTGGCCGCTCTGCGCCAAAAAAGTTGGTGTTATGTCCCAGACCCATTTTCCCTCAAACGGAAGTGCAGAGAACAGGAAAAGGGGACTGGCCATGTGAGACTAGTCCAGCATTGGGTTATTATCCAAATCCATCTTAAAAACATGGATAATAACAAAACCACAACACCTCCCTGCAGTAGAGGCGCTCTTTCAAGATTATAGAGTCAACATCACCGTCGAGGGCCCGGTCAAAAGTATTTGGGTGCTCCCACTGGATCTCCATCTTCTGTCAAAGAGTTTGTGCAAAGCAATATTGAAAATTGGTCAGCTGAGATCAGGAGACTTTCGGAGATTGCAAACATTCAACCTCAAGCTGCATACACAGTTCTCACCTGTGGCCTTATGAGTGAATGGACTTTCTCCATGTGTACTATACATGGCCTTGAATCTTTTCTGCAATCATTGAAAAATGAGATACAACATAAGTTGCTGACAGTGTTAACAAGACATTCATGCTTCAGTGATTCTGAGAAGGAACTTTTAGCTTTTCCAGCTTGTCATGGTGGACTCGGTATCCCCATACCTACCAAATCAACCAAGCAACATTTTGACGACTGCATGTTCTGAGATCACTTCACCCCTCATCTGCATTATCCGTGAACAATCTTCTGATTATTCCCAGGAAACATGCAGAACACAATCAGAAATCAAGAACACAGTCCAAGCCAACAATCGAAGTCATATAGCAATAGAAGTGAACACTTTGAAGAGCACCCTTCCCAAGTCCAAGCAAATGTCCATGGAGCAATCCAGTGAGAAAGGAGCATCAGCTTGGCCCCCTAGCCTGCCCCTAGCAAAGTATAGTTTCAACATGTCCAAGCAATCTTTCAGAGATGCACTCTCTCTAAGGTTTGGCTGGACTCCAGTCAGGATTGCTTCTCACTACCCATGCGGTCATCCTTTCAATGAAAGCCATACCTTTAGTTGTTCCAAGGGTGCCCTAGCTGCCTATTTTCCATCACATTGCCATGAGATACATCACCGCTCAATTCCTCATAGAGGTCTGTCCTAATGTTGGACTTGAACCACAACTGCAACCATTATCTGGAAAAACTTTCCAACGCAAGACTTCAAGCACCAGTGATCAAGCACGTCTCGACATCCAGGCCCAGAATTTTTGGGACAATAGCAATCAAATAACTTTCTTTGATGTTAGGGTTTTCAATGCTCATGCCCCATCTAACAGTAACTGCCTTTCCATCAATGCTTGTTACCGAAAGCACGAGTTAGAGAAACGTAGAATATATGAACAAAGGATCAATGAAGTTGATCATGGCACCTTCACTTCCCTCGTTTTTTCATCCAGCGGTGGATGGATCCATGCAGCCACCATGGCCCTCAAGAGGCTATAGCCAGTCTCATGGCTGAAAAGCACATGCAACCATACCACTCAGCTATGAGTTGGATCAGATGCATGCAGGATCTCTCACAGCCTAATCAAGTCAGCAGTCACCTGTGTGATTAAATGACTATTATAGGAACTGCTATTGTATCTGAGTTATGTACTATTGTTGGTCCCCTGCTGGGCATGTTTTGAGTAATAATTATTGTTAAAGGTGCAGCAGAAAAAACCAAAAAAAATTCCAAATATGCCCACCAGTCTTGCGAGATAGACCATAGATATCGCCAGACAAAAGGTACTACACCTGAGCGGAAGAGGATAAAATGCCTAGAAACAGAGGAAAATTTACTTTGATTAACTCGGATAAAGAATCGGAGTCGTTTACTGAAGACGGCAATGAAAATGATCGGAAAGATTTCGATGGAGAGGCGAAAAAAAGATGTTTATCCAAGAAAGAGGCCATAGCTGTCTTTGTGGGCTTTGTTATAGTGTCAGTAGCGATAGTTCTATTTATTATCATCGCAGTCGCTACTACCCAACATCCAATCACTAAATCAGATGAATCAAATTCACCATGGCTCAGTAAAAGACTGCCAGCGTCCACTGTGCCGGAACACTACAGCATCCACCTCAAACTAGACATGCAAGCACTTCGCGTCTCAGGAACGAGTCAGATTGACGTGTTGGCCAATGATCCCACGTCTTACATAGTTTTGCACGCTAAGAGTATGTCGATTTCTGAAACATCTATGAAACAGAATGGTAAAGCGGTTGTCATTGCAAGAACTTTTGATTATAAAGAGAATGATTACTTTGTATTGGAACTTGCTCAAGCAGTATCTGGGAGAGTCAACATTGATTTGAGATACAACTATTCTCTCTCTGCTGATTTATCTGGGTTTTACAATAGCTCTTATGTGTCATCATCTGGAGAGAAGAAGACTATGGCATGTACTCAGTTTGAACCAACTGATGCTCGTAAAGCCTTCCCTTGCTTCGATGAACCTGGCATGAAAGCACTTTTCACAATTTCTATCACTCATGACTCCAGTATGAAGGCAGTAGCAAACATGCCATGCATTGCAACTACTTCTGCTGGTAACATGGTGAAGACAGACTTCAATACGACTGTGAAGATGAGCACATATCTTGTTGCCTTTGTTGTCTCTGAATTTGTGAATGTTACTAATCATACAAGCAGCGGAGTTAGGGTGCGTTGATGCTGATGATGTGTGTGGGTGTGGGTGTCTGTGTGTGTGTGTG
This sequence comes from Halisarca cf. caerulea, assembly GCA_963170055.1. Classification (NCBI taxonomy): domain Eukaryota; kingdom Metazoa; phylum Porifera; class Demospongiae; order Chondrillida; family Halisarcidae; genus Halisarca; species Halisarca cf. caerulea. Next base: position 350,376 of record CAUJGJ010000029.1, read on the forward strand.
TGTGTGTGTGTGTGCATGCGCATGTGTGTGTTATATGAACATCCCATGATATCCGGGTCATCTTCTAAGACCAAAGTGAAGCGGAGATTGCAGGTGATGATTAATGTCCTGCAAGTGTAATGTAATGTAACTCATTCATCAACCTCCAACTTTCATTTCAAAATGTAAATGTACATATGCTAGTGGTTGCCGCTATGCTTCTGATTCCTCCCATCTTCCTTAAGGTTCATCAAGCACTTTGTTACTGATTGAAATGACAAGAGGAGATGCATACATATATAGTACCGTATGCCCACCTAAATACTGTCACAATTTACTGTGTCAGATTATTTAGAATTTCTCTTCAATTTGGTAAAGCCAGTAAAATTCACATCTACCTAACATTCTAAATTCCTACATCCTGCATTAGTATTAATGCTCTGGGATTTGGGAATATTCTCTCTGTACCTAGTCCAGCCCACCTCTGTCTAGCTCTATGCCCGTCTCACCCTATATGCATAGGCCTAGCCCCATGCATGCCTAGTCCTATACTCATGTAGCCTTGTGCTACAAACAGGCCTATGTACCTTGTCCCAATGATTTTAATGATTGACAATTTTCATCCCTACATATTTTCTCATTTTTTTAGGTTTTATTTGGTTAATATTTACGTGTGTGTGTGTGTGTGTGTGTGTGTGTGTGTGCGCGTGCGTGTGTGTGCCATTTTCTGGGCAGGAATGTTGCAGGTCACCTATTTTCATAACTTTCGCAGATTTCAATGTGAAAATTCCCAACCTATTCTAACTTCTGTTAGTATTTTATTACTTTAGATCCCACTCTTCTTGGATGTAAACCATAAGAGAATGGACTTAAACCACTGTACTACTTCTCGACACTCCCTTCTCATTTAGCAACTTTTGCTCATTAAATGGGAGTGTGACTTAGTCATGAAATTTTCATCCCATGAAATGTTGAGCATGTTCAGTTCATGTGTGTGTGTGGGTGGGTGGGGGGGGAGGTGTATTTGGGTGGGCATGGGCATGTGTTTAATTTATTAGACAGATGGATAGATAGACCAACAGACTAATACAATGTAGATCATGCTAATTTGAATAATATATTGCATTAAATTAAATGTTGCCATTTCCTGTGTTGTAATATTCAGGTATCTGTGTGGTCAAGATCTGGTGTTATCAATCAAACTCATTATGCCCTGGACATAGCTACAAAGGTTTTAACTTATTATGAGCAGTCTTTCCATATCCCTTATCCTCTTCCTAAGCTGGGTGAGTAAATTGTGCACATATGTATGCATAGTAGCTGGCAAATAGTAGCTAATTATTCTGTCTGGTAACCTTCTGTGTGCTTGTATGCAGATAACTGCTCTGCTTTGTAGATTATTCTCTAGATGCTGTCACAGTGCTGCATTTTGATTCGATTCAGATCTTTTTGCTATACCTGATTTTGCTGCTGGTGCAATGGAGAACTGGGGACTTGTTACTTACCGCGAGACTGCTTTGTTGTACAATCCTGAATCATCACCCTTGAAGTCCAAACAATGGGTTGCTTCTGTTATAGCCCATGAACTTGCTCATCAGTGGTTTGGTAACTTGGTTACGATGAAGTGGTGGGATGATTTGTGGCTCAATGAAGGATTTGCTTCATTTGTGGAGTACATTGGGGCAGATAATGCTGATAATTCAGTAAACATGGTTAGTTAAATTTCCAGTTTCCACCTTTTTCAATGCTCCATTTAGTAATTCTTGGTGTTTATAGCTAGAACAATTTGTAATTGGTGATTTTCGGAGAGCATTGGATTTGGACAGTCTTCTTAGTTCGCATCCGGTAGAAGCAGTAGTGACGGATCCAGATGAGATTAATTCACAGTTTGATGATATCTCATATGACAAAGTGGGTGAATGTGCATGTGTGACTTTGCATTTGTCATTTATATACATTACTAGGAGCGCATAAAAACTAGGTTGGGAAAGGCAAAGGTAACCTACTTATTATGTGCTCCCAACATTACCAAGTGGGCATATGATATCTCTAGGTGTTAATTCACTGGGATGTTGATAGCATACTACCACTTATTGTATTATCCATGCGTGAATGTATCTGTTATGCAGACACTGTGATCGATACTTACGTACATAATCACAAGCAAACCATGTACGTACGTACGTATGTCTATGCTGGTGCATATGAAACTTCTGTTCATCATGAAAGGCTTCTTATTGAGTTTGTACAGTATGCTACATGAGATTCTGTGTTTATTCAGAGCCGTCGGTTGTTTGTAGGGTTCCTCACTGTTGAGAATGTTGTCTGCATACATGGGATATGACAATTTCTTAAAGGGCATAACTAGCTACCTGAGGAAGTACCAGTTTGGCAATGCAAGGACTGATGATCTTTGGAACTCTATTGGGGAAATATCACCTCATGCAAAGGCAATGATGAATACATGGACAAAGCAAGCTGGCTATCCAGTCATCTCTGTGGACGAGGTGGGGAAACTGACCCAGCATCGTTTTTATCTTGTACAGCCTGAGAATGCAAGTCAAATTCCTACATATGAGTTCAGGTGAGTTTCTTTTTATCTTTCTTTTTGGATACTGGATTTGATCTGTATATTATATGCACTTGATGCAATTGTTTTCATTCAGATACATGTGGAAAGTCCCCATGAAATATGTAACACAAAAGTCCAATGAACATGTGGAGGCTGATACTGATGGTAATCATGGACTATGTACTGTTTACGCTATAAGTGTTAGTTTGTACTGGTGTGCTGCTGACTTTTTGTATCAGGATAGTATTCACTTTAATTGTGATTTGAAGTGTCAGAGATAACTATAGCGGTTGAACATTGGACGAAATCTTGATTAAACACTCCTTGACTGACCATTTCGTATTTCTAGCAACGAAGTAACCGGTCCAGAAAACAGTCCTTGCACTCCTTTCTTTAGTACTATATCATTTGCCTATACCTTGTTTTATGTTCTCATAGCTACTTCAGTTTCGTGGACTAAGGCTGATGGTTGGATCAAACTCAATGTACTTCAAACCTCTTTTATACGGGTCAATTACGACATACAAAATTGGATCAGGCTGACTGAGCATCTGATGATTAACCTTAGCACAACTGTGAGTTATAGATTTGCAGTCATGCTTGAGATCAGTTAATGCTCACATCATTATGGCTCACATCTTAATATCAGAATACTAAATGTAGAATTGAACAAGCTTATTAAACTTTGTTCTCTAGTCATTGGGACCAGAAGACAGAGCTGGATTGATTGAAGATGCCTTTGCTTTATCTGAGTGAGTAGTAGTGTATGCCTGTTTTATTATTCCTACCTTTGAAGAGGACATGCTATTTTCATTATTGTATGCTGTAGTGCTGGCCAGCTTGACATTGGTATTGCATTGAATCTGTCTTTGTACCTTGAGCACGAGAGGCACTATGTACCTTGGCATACAGCCATTGCCTGGTTTAACAGGATAGACACTCGTCTTCGGTATACACCAGCGTATGGAGATTACAAGGTCAGCACAAATTGGCATACTTGTCCACTTAATATATGATTAATGTTTTTTTGGATAAGACATGCACATGTTACCAGTAGCATTACATATATGCATTTTCATGTTATCTGCAAGGAATTCATGCAAATACAGACGTTTCTCTGTACATACGTACTACTCCTAATGTGACATGTTTTGTAGAGCATGCTAACCTATGAAGCTATGCATACTCCAACATTTTCATTTTTGGTGTTTTGAAACCAATACAATATTCATCAAAGAGCAATTGTATACTGTAGTTTGGATTTTGTTTGATGAACTATGTACATATGTACGTACGTACTTTCATTACCATATCTCAACACAAGTCATATTAGGCTGTTTTTCCAGTTTAGTCCTCAAATTTAAGTATGCATACAGTGGAATCTCCAATAGTGGACGCTCTGAAATAGAGACAATCTCTCTTCAAAGGACACAGCTTGAGGCCCTAAGATATTTTCTCCCTATATTTCCAATACATTATTAGTCTCCCAGAGGACAATCTCCTTACAAAGGACAAAAAGACTGTGTCTTTTATTCAGAGATTCCACTGGAATTGCAAGTTCTTCAAATGTCCTCTGAAGTAAAGTAAAAATGCATTTGAGAGAACTTTATCAAGAGTCACCAAATTTTGTCCTGAGGTCCAAACAAGATCATTTCACATACTTATGTATACATTGTTCAAAACGTGTATCTCCAGTTTCCTGTTCCACTGGCATTAATTCTACATTTGTGTGATATTTTCTGTGTTGTTATGTTGTTTTTGTAGTTTTGGGCTGAAGCTACTCTCCATAAAGTGGCATATTATGCATTTTTATTTACAGTACATACGTATGTAACAAGTAGTTTTTATCACACATTTGAGGTATGCCAATGTTCATATGTATTGGACTAACACTTATAGCATTTTCAGTTTCGTTTTTTTGTGTTTATCCCATGTAACATGGTGTGGGTGGATGTCATGCCTTGTGAGCTATACTGTGTGTATATACTATTGAACAAAGAGTTACCCTTACCCTTGCCCACCTTGACTAACAGTTATCAAGCATGTGTACGTATGAGATTGCAAGACACACCGTAGATCTTTAGCAAACTTTTCATTGATTTTGAAACAGTTCAAGATACTGTATATAGACCACTATCTCTTTCTAACAGCCAGTGTTGTATTTTGTACATCTAGATGAAACTATCCTCATAATTTCATCACTTCAACTTAACATTTTTGAAACAACGGCCATTAATATCTGCAGTACATGCATACATATGTACCAGGGTTGCATTGAGAGGGGGGGGACACTTGCCCCCCCCCCCCCCCCCCCCCCCCCCCCCCTAGGATTGCTGCTGTGCCCTCAGACTTGTATCTGAGCATACACTAAGGCTATCCAAAGGGCAGGATTGATGGGGAAATCGACGAAAGACAAGTTTACATGCTATAATTTTGAAAAATTCCCTTGAGACCACTGTCACCATCCCTCAAATGGTTGCTGTTGATATACATATTATTTCAAGGTGTACAAGCATTCGGAACATGGTCAACACAGTCCACATTGTCAGGAGTCATCTCTTCAGTTCATACTGAAAGCCATAATATTATGTGAAAACCAGATTGCTGGACTACTGTCTGGGATGTCATGATATCTTTGGGTTGAAACAAAGCGGGGAGTATTAATTTGCTCTCTCCCCTTATTTGTGACCCAATGGCCCCCTTGACATAACATGTATCTATAACTGCAATGGTGTATTCACAAACCTACCTAAAGTGTGGTTCACAATATGTCGCAAGTGCCTGTGATGCAACACTCTGTCGCAGGGTCTATTTTGGTCGTGCCGCAGCTTGTCGCAGCAAATAGGAATTATTTCTAATCTCAGTGACAATTATGCGATGATCTGTGAGTTTCTGCATGCTTTTAAAAGACCAAAATATGCACTGCGACAGTGTGTTGCGTCGCAGGCACTTGCAACATATTGTGAACCAGGCTTAAGGGGTCTCAAATGGCCTCAGGTACCACCTTATAAAACCTAAAAGCCTATTTTGTCGGTGGGAGCATACCACCACACCCCTTAGCTAGTATTACACACTTCCACAATACCACAGACTTACCCCCTAGCTCCTTGAAAGAAACCCTAAGCATAGTTCCTTCCCACTCAGTACATTTATACTCACTTATTGCATTTGTATCTTTTGTGATGTGTCCTTGGTTGTCTTCAGTGGGTTGCTTGTAATTATGCCTTCTTTTCCTATGTAGGCGTTTGTGAGGTACATCATAAATCCTGCTTTGCAGGATATTCTACATAGTCTAACTGCTATGGAGACCAATCTTGCAGTGTGAGTTCCCATGTTCACTTGTTCATCAAGTGCATGACCTACCATAAATATGGAAGGTATTTGTAAAGGGGTAAAATGTTTGTGGATGATAAAAATTTGGAGTATTCTGGTAAAAATATTGTGGTTTATGCCAGAAGGATATTAAGAGTGGCTGAAATACAACATAACTTTCGTGAATAAATATTGTGGTTCCTTATCCAACCACAATATTTTACCCCTCGAAAAATACCCACTATAATATGGTATTTGCCGGCTTTTTGTCTGTTTGTGTGTACTTTGTGCATTGAAGAATTGAGTGTTTGTTCAATGCTTTTATTAATTGACCAGATATTTGAGATCAGACTTGTATGCTACTGCAACACAGTATGGAAATAAGAATGTCACAGCAATGCTTGTTCAGATGTTCAACAACTTCTACCATCACAATGTTAGGTAAGTCTATGTCTAATTATATCTTTGTGAAAAGGCTTGGTAGTAAGTGCAAATAAAGGATAGGTTTGTTTTTTATGTATACGTAGTTGACTTTCCTATAGTGTTCATACGTAAATATAATTTGATTGTAGTTTATGAAGCATTGATTAATTGTCGGAATTTTCTGCATGCACAGTGAAGTACTTACAGTACAAATAGTGAAGGTGTTGAGTATTATTAAATATTTGTGGTATTGCGTATGATATCACATAACTGTATTATAAAAAACTGCTTATTTTCAGCTATAATGTGACCTATCTGGATGTGATGTACAGATTGTAGAAAGAGTACCATTTTATTTTATATTGGGACAAATGTTTCATCATATATACTGTGAAAGCTTCATGTGTACAACTTTGTACATTCCTGTTGTGTAGAGGTGTATACATATGTCAGCTATAGAGTCGTTCTCCTTTTTGTTTACACCATACACTTGTGAATGCCTTGTTGCCATGAAATCATTCTGCTAAAACATGTACCTTCCACAGTGTTGACCCCAATCTAAAGCAGGTAGTTTATATGACAGGAATTGCCGAAGGAGATGAGCCTGAATGGAACTTTCTTTGGGGAATATACAAGACATCGTCCGATCCCATTGAGCAGCAATTGATCCTATACGCTCTTTCACGTACTCGTCAGCTTTGGGTGTTGGCAAGGTATGATTCGGGTGCTAGTTGGTTACTAATCTACTCATACGTATTTAATGGTAGTTGAATAATGGCATATGTGTGCTTCATGTTAAGGATACACGTACCTTGCAAGTTAGCATTAAATCATGGCCAGTCACTTCTGCAGATGACAGTCATGCTGTGCTCTGGACACCAAATCCAAGTTACACATGTTATGCAACATTTGCATGCATGTCTTTTCTCCACAGTAGCAGACCAATTTTGTGGTAAATCGCTTCTGCACAAATCAGTCCTGTAAGAAGTTTTTATAAGGTGGTGCTTGTCACAGACGCAAAATCACTTCAGAAATCATTCTATCAACTAATTTTTTTTGCTACCTCTACTATTACTGGACAGTTTTTAATGGAATTCACTACCCAGGAAAGGGCGGCATCCAGCCACCTCGTGCCTCCCTAACGGACCTAATGGCTATGGAAGTCTCTAGACTTCCACAACCATTAGGTTAACTTTCCATACATTTGACCTACCTGTTAAACAATAGTTTCAACTCTACTATTACTGGTATTTATGAGTAGACTGCCAGGATTTAGTTGAATAAATGGAAGTGCCACAATTCATTTATTTAACATAGGTATAGATTTATTGATAGGCCACATGTACACTTCTGTTGCTGGGTAATTTACACAGATTTTTGTCTCATGTGTTTCACCAAGTCTTGACCACAAAATATATTCATGTAAATTGTTGCTCATTGTCCTTCAGGTGTGTACCTACCACTTCATTTTATCACTTCTCAGGTATTTGCAATACTCAGTGAGTGATGTTAGGTCACAAGATACTCTCCGAGTAATCCAATATGTAGCTCAAAATGAACATGGACTAAGTTTATCTTGGAACTTTTTACGGTTGCATTGGGATTACCTGTTGAAGCGGTATGTGCATGTGGTTATCCACTAATATGGTATAGATTATATGTTTGTACATACATATCTATGATCATTGGGTGGGTAAATGTAGGCCTTTTACTTCTGTATACATTAAATGCATGAAAAGCCTTTCGTTGCAACCCCTAACCCCTAACCCTAGGAGCAGTATTCAGAGAACTTAATTATTTGTTTTAGATATGTAAAATCAGTTGATGATCCACTGTGTTTGAGCCACTCTTTGTGATTACCCTCAACTTTTGCATATCTTAAACATTGACATTCTTATCCTTAATATGCACTTACCTAAATGCACGAACCCATCAACAAGATTTTGTTTCCAACGACTTAACGACTTGTCAAATCTATTGCTCAGTTGAGAAAATATATCATTGCTTAAATCCACACCATCAAGGGTGTTGAGGGCAAACCTTAGAAACAGATGAATTGAGCCTAATCGCAAGAATCCTACAATGGCTTGAATTTTGCTTGATAACTTGCTTTCCTTGCCATCTTTACTATACTTGAAATACATAATACATGATACATAATTTTCGTGTGCGTAGGAGCAGTGGTACCTGATTTGAGAGACCACTGCCATGAGCGACCACCTCTTTTCAAAGACCACATTTTCAGGCGCCAGCGTTTAATAATGATTTTTTAGAAGAGTGAAGACCTGTAAAATACAACTGCAAGCAGGCAATTGGTTGAAAATTATATAAAAATACCTGTATTAAGCGACCATTCTCAGGATAATGTATCATAACACAAGTGTATTTAGCCTTCAATAGGCTACAAGAATAGTTGCAATTGAAAGCACGATTGACAGACTGCTGCCATTTTATTTACGACCTCAAGAGGATTATTGCCAGTTTGAGGTCAAATACTGAAGGGAAATCAAAGAGAAACGTTCTCACTTTAGACTATTGTGTAATAGTTATCCAGAAAGCAGAGAAGACGAAATAAACAAAGGAAAAGCACAATTGTACTTGACTTATGTAAAAGATTGAGTATACAGGTAGTATGTTATAATTTTATGGCTATTTCAGGTAAACCTTTGATTAGAGACTGCCTTTTTGGAACCACAGGATGGTCGCTCACAACAGGTACCGCTGTGCTACTCTACAACACTAAGTATACTTTTAAAGTACTTGTAGTACCAGCAAATGTTATTCGATTAGCTTAACATAATATTATGTTCTTTAAGATTTGTCACACCTAGTTTCCAAAAAAATTCATCTGACAAGAGAATTTGCAGTTGTTTTCCCGTCTTTGAGTATAACTGACAAAATGTTGGAGTCAAGCGACAAATACAAAGAGAGCTAACAAAATTGTGGAGTTTGGCTGTTATTTATTATTATAATAATTTAAATAGCCCTAAAGTGTAGCGAAAAGGACATTAAAGTGCTTTTCATAGTTCTTTGGTGGACGATTTGAAAGTTTTGAGGGATAGCTGCAAACATCGTACTGCCATAGCCGCCATTGTATTGGTCATACTCGACAGCAGGCCTACCCCAGCCGAACGAAATTAGCTAATACTCAATCCAAAGCACAGGAAGAAGAATCATTGTTAGAATTACAAAACTTGAGTACAGTTTTTGGAAGTTTATCTTCTATTGAAAAGTTAAACAACAAAATATTGGAGAATGCGAAGTTTTAGACAATGGCTATTTCATCAAATTTTAAAGGTATTTTCAACACAAATGGATGAGAACAAAAGGATGACAAAATTATGGAGTGCCAAATTTTTATAGATTATATGGGTAGTTCTCATTTAGGCACCAGAACAATTCAAAACTGAGTATTGTTCAACCACCTGCCTATGTCTATTGCATAGTGGATATTGCATTTTTTTAAAATCAAGTTATTTTGGATGTTCATTGGACAAAATGTCTCTGTGTACCATAAAGTTGGACTTATTTTTGCAGCGTAATCACAAATGTTGGGATAGTTGATGTTTGCATAACTGAGCAGGGTTTTATCTGGGGGGGGGGGGGGGGGGGGGGAACCCTGGGTATGGTTCCCCCCCCTAAGCAGAAAGGTTCCCGCCCTAAATAAAAATATGCAGGCTTAATTTTTGTGAAGGAACACTGTCATGAATTGATCATAAATCCATTTATAAAGGGTAGAATTTGCCAAAAATGCTTATATTATTAATAGCTTGTATTAATCAATCTTGAGTCCATTGGTATGTATGTTTATTTAGCAGTTACATAGTCAATGAATACATGTGTCAAAATTTAGGAGTTCTAATGTAAATTGCACGTGGTTTAGCTTTGTTCCAAACAGCATGGCATAAGCATTCGTGCAAGGATTTATTCATGTATAGGTACTTACGCATGCTTGCACATGTTCAGGGTTTCTTTTAGAGGAAAGGGGGCACAGGGGGTATCTTTCACCTGAAATTTTATCCTAGCTATAACACACATGCACAGTTGCAACAGACCAATCTGTGGACTGTATTCAGAAACAGCTTGAGGGGCGTAAAACAGCCTCATTTATCACCTTCTGAGGCATGAAAACTAAAAATTTTCCTGGGGGAGCATACACCCAGACCCCCCTAATTTAGACCATTATCATTCCACATGCATATCTGCCCGCCGTTATGTACATCACTATACTTTGCCGTTGCTTCATCTTCATCATTATTCTGAAAGAAAACCTGATATGCATGCTGCATGCATGAGTGGGGGTTTTAATATCATTGATACACAACATCATGCTTGCGCCACGCCATGCCGTGCCGCGCCATGCATGTGTGTATATACATACATACATATAAATAGATGTGTAGGTTCCCCCCAAAAAATTTGACCCCAGATAAAACCCTGCTGAGATTGCACTGTATGATCAAACTAGTGATGCTGTACCATCAGCTTTTATCGTGTATGAGTAAAAGGGTTGCAGCTAGTTTTTCCCCCTTCTCTCCCGCTAGCTAATGATTCTAATGTTTCATTAGAAATTTTCTGTATGGCTTATGAGTACAGGTAGAATTGAGGACCTTGCATGCATATACGCAGTCCGTGAACAATGTATTCAATTTCTGTCTCTTGAAATTCATTCATAAATATTATTTTAAATTCTTTTTTCTTGTCCTGTAAAATTGTGAAGCAGTGTGAATTTGTTTAATTTTGAACTAAATGCATGAAAATTGTATTAATGGTCGTATTTATTCCTACATTCTCCAGACATGGAATTGGATCCTTTGCTATGCGACGTCTAATCCACACATTTGCCAAAGCTTTCACATCCAAATTTCGACAAAATGAGGTACGTATGTATGTGTGATATGGTATTATTCATTATGGCAGAACCCCTCTTTGCAAACAACCCATAGCTAAGACCACCTTGAATTCTAAACGTTAGGTCGGAAAATGTCATATCCTAGCATGGTGCCAAGAGTCACCTTTTATTTAGTGTGATCACAGTAAAGCATTCTCGCTTCACCATGATACCATAGCACATCACTGCATCATAATACTGATAATAAATGGATCAGACATGCCATCGAGTGTGATGTCAGCCACTGCATCATATTCTTGCATCCTTATGTGTCATCTGAACCTGTCAGGATGGTTGATGTGTCATATGCTATGTAGTTTCACACCTTCAATTCAAAAAAAAATCATTGTATTGAGTATTGTTGTGTATGAGCATTGTATTACATTGAATGCAACGCACTCTACCCCTTCAACCTCCCCTCTCTATGTGTCCTCTCTATGTGTAAATCCTGCCTAAAACACTGCCACATACACAATTGAGACCAAAATGTTTGGTCCTGTTGGTGGTCTTATTTGGGGAATCCAAACAAAAGTATACTAGTGATATATGAGTAATTTGTTCAAGCACATTTGCTGCTAGTTTTTACAATAAGCATGGTAGGGGAATCAATCATGTTACAGTATCTAAACCAAATCCGCAATACCTTGGGGTCATTGGAACCAGGTGTTGTAATTTTGGTTATGAAACTGCTCTGAGCCATGTTCTAGTTCCTATCAGCATGTACGTATGTGTATGTACATAATTCAATAATCATATTCATAGTTTTTACTTTACTCTAATTCTGCAGTTTCAGGCCTTCTTTGGAATGTCTGGTAATGTTGGTGGGTCTCGCGGTGTGCAGCAAGGTTATGAGTATATTAAATCTAATTTGTACTGGTTTGAACATACTTACCAAACCACCAGCAGTTGGCTAGCAGACAAACGGAAACTGTTGTAATGAGAGAAGTGTATGTGCTTCTTAGTACTGTATGTGAATGGGTCACAGTGAAGCCCGATAATTTTGTTAATTATGGTTCTGTGTTAATTTTAAACAAATAATGCAAAATTGAATTGAATTGAACTGATTTCATTTACATGCTTCATACACGAAGGTACATAAAAGTGTGGATAGGATTACACTAAAGGTGATCCTAATTTAGTATGCCCTAACTGAAATTTAAAGTAATGGATACATACGTTTGTGTATTTACACAATATGTTGATTAATAAGCGATAACATTTAATGAAGCAATAGACAGAAGCAATTGTTATGTATTGGACAATAGATAATGATTAAGTAGAAATTTGAATCGATATACAGTATGTGTATAGATTGATGAGGAATTAACACTATACAATGGTGATACATTCCATAAATTGATGGGGAAGCATCAACAAAAATGATTAGATTATAATTACAGTGCAACCTCTCATATCCGGGCAGTTTGGGACCAAGGGGTGCCCATAATTGTGAAAGTGCCCGTAAGTATGAATCCTCTACTACCTATGTAGACTTTGAGACATTCCACACTTTAAATATTCTTCTTTTCTTTAATTTCCTTTAAGCAGTGACAAGTGGATGCTTTCTACCAGTCATTTAACCTAATTTTACACATGCATACACACCACATGGTACAGCTATGGACCTATGATGTAGTCCACATTAGCACTGATAATAGAAGTACATGTATGAAACACTGCCCGGTTGAGTGAGGTGCCCGTAACTACGGGGGCCGGATATGCGAGGTTCTACTGTATATTATCTAAATATATGTTGATCCTAGGTGGTGGAATACACAGTACATGTGTTCGAAATTGGTGGATTATTTCTTCCTACTGATCGAAGTGCTGGTCGATAATGCAGTCTATAGATGCATGGTGATGGATTTTGTACATGCATTAATTTTGTAATAGTTTAAATTTACAGCATGCAGCATGTATCGATCGCTTCTCTGGTGTAACAATTGGCCACTTCAGCTCATATATACATGGCATGCGTGTATTAATTCTCATATAGGGGTGGACCAACAGCTAGTGTTTGTCTGGATTGCATTTCGTACCATGTATACCCATGCATCGGGGTACATGCTCATTTTTGGATTTTCTCAATATGACCAGATCGAGGAGGTGACCAGCTGCAGACATGCATGCACAGGGGATTGAAGGGTGGATAATTTTAGGTGTGATCTATAGATTCTTTAATTTCTTGGCGTCCTCATTTCTACAGTTCTGTAAGGCCCATATGAGGATATTCAGTACATGTAGAGATTTAGATGATATATCATGGATATGGTCTGCCGTTTAGTTTTGTGTGTATGCATGGATTGAGATGCCCAGGTATTTTAAAGAGTTGACCCATACATATATTCTAGTGTAGCGCTGTTGATGGTACATATACATAAAGTGTGTTAGGTGTTTCTTTTTCAAGGAAATATTTATATATATATTGCTTTGCACTTGTAGAGATTGTCATGTAAAGGTCAATGCAGTACATCACAGTAAGTATGATAGTACATTTCATGATCTTTCACATGCATGCATGCAGTTATTGCAAATAGTTTCAGGAGGACACGTACAGCCCATTGCTAATGCTGTTGCTGTATACATATAATATTCTATAGATAATATATATATATATATATATATATATATATATATATATATATATATATAATAATAATCAGTTATAGTTCGTATATCCCAGTACGAGTGTGATATCTGGGTTATCGCCCAAGATCGAGGCAAAGCTGAGGTTGATCACAGATGATGACTCAGATATCATGCAAGTGAACCAGGATATAACTTCTATTCCATGCAAATTGATTTACAATAATTGATTTATTAACACAAAGTTGACTCTATTAACATGGTAGTTATATGAGCCGTGAGATAACTACCATACATGCCCAGTTATTGCTTTGATCTTTCACAAACTGGGATAGAAATGTATATATGTATATATATATATATATATATATATATATATATATATATATATATATATATATATATATATATATATATATATATATATATATATATATATATATATATTATATAAAACACTGCCTCTTATCCAATATGATTCAATTTTAGTAGTAAGTGTTGATGTGGGGCTTTATTGAAGGCTTTGGCAAAATCTGTGAAGATGGTACAGTATGTGCATTGCGTGGTTCTTTTGCTTAGGTATCTGGTCAATGCAGTTAAGGACTGTTCCTAAAAGTTGGATTCAAAGATTCTGGAGTCATGGACGCCTACCTGCCTAAGGCTAGTCAAAGTTGATTCACAGTTTATCGTCAAGCGTTCTAATTATAGCATGAGGGGGGGGGGGGGTGATCAAATTACACCCACAGTACTTCGAAATACTTATATGTGTTCAGTGTGAAAGTAGATGGTGCTACTGTCAAAAAATGGTTTCAGCACCAACATATCCAGTGTTACTAAGTTTAACGCTCAGCACTTCAGAACACTCATGCACGTGTGTTCAGTGTGAATACGTAGGTGTGTTGCTACTGCCAAATATTGGTTTTAGCACCACCATATCCAGTACTACTAAATTATACCCACAGCACTTGGGAACACTCATGTGTGTTCAGTGTGAAAACAGGTGGTGATAGCTTGTAAAATTCTTTTTCAATCTGGACAGATAAACCACGTCAATCTTTAATATCAAAATTCTTCAATATACAATGTTTCGCCCACTTGGGCTTCTTCAGGTACAATAACTGAAAAGACTATAACTGAGTACAATGTTTAAATTAAAGAGCAACTTCAATTTAAAGGCCAAATGACTGCTGAAAGTAACTAATGAAGTAAATAAATCAACTGTTAGAGTCAGTGGATGATACAGCGCGTCGGATAATTATTTCTACACTACAGGTGGTGCTAGTGCCTAATAATGTTCTTAGCACCACCATATATTCAGTACTATTAAATAACTCCCACATCACTTCGGAATTATCATGTGTTTTCAGTGTCAAAGCAGGTGGTGCTATAGTGCCTGATAATGTTTTTAACACCACCATATCCAGTACCGCTAAATTATATCCATGGCACTTTGGAACACACTCGGATAACTGTGAAAGCAGGTGGTGTAAGTACCAATATTGGTTTCAGCACCAACATCCAATACTGAATTACACCCACAATACTTTGGAACACTCATGTGTGTTCCGTGCAAAAACAGGTGGTGCTTATACCAAATATTTGTTTTGGCACCACCATACCCAGTACTACAATATTTCACCCACAGCACTTGAGATTTCTAAAGTGAGATTACTAAATTACACCCTCCGCACTTTGAAAGCTCATGTGTTTTCCATGTTAATGTGTGTGGTTCTAGTGCCAAACATTGCATGGTCTAAGCACCATCATCTTCAATGCTACTTAATTGCATCCACAGCATTTCAGAACACAAATAATTCTTGAGTGTGAAAGCAGGTTGTGCTAGTGTGGAATAGTGGTTTTAGCACCACCTTATCCAGTATTACTGAATTATACTCTAACCATTTCGAAACACTCATGTGTGTTATGTGTGAATAGTGTTAGCGCCGAATATTTGTGTGTTCTGTGTAGAAAGAAGGTTGTGATAGTGCCATATATTTGTTTTTGTACTACCATATCCAGTGCTACAAGACTTCAACCACAGCATTAGGAACACTAATGTGAGTTCTGTGTTATAGCAGGTGGTGCCAGTGCCAAATATTGGTTTTAGCACCACCATATCCAGTATTACTAAATTACACCCTCCGAACTTTGAAAAATCATGTGTGTTCAGTATGAAAACAGGTGGTGCTAGTGCCTAATAATGTTTTTGCACCACCATATAAGCACTACTAAGTCACACCACAGTACTGCGGAACACTCATGTGTGTTCTGTGTGAAAACAGATGGTGCTAGTACCTAATAATGTTTTTAGCACCACCATACCCAGTACTACTAAATTGTATCCATAGCACATCAGAACACGGTGTGTTAAGTTTGAAAGCAGGTGGTGCTAGTGCTGAATATTGTTTTTAGCACCACCGGCCATATAAGCACTACAAAGTTACACCCTCAGGACTTCAGAACACTCATGGATATCCACTGCGAATAGGTGTGGTGCTAGTACCAAATGTTTGTTATAGCACCACCATATCAAGTAATACCAAATTACACAAACAGCGCACTTTGTATTACTCATGTGTACGTGTTCTTAGAGCCAAATGTTTGTTATAGCATCACCATATCCAGTATAACTAGATTACACCCACAGCACTTCGGAACACTCATGCGTGTTTTGTGTGAAAGCAGGTGGTGCTAGTGCACATTGATTATATTCAACTATATATATACACTCAAATAATTATAGATTGATTGATTGATACATATATATATATTCATATATACATATACATATATATATATATATATATATATATATATATATATATATATATATATATATATATATATACATATATATATATATATATATATATATATATATATATATATATATATATATATATATATATATATATATATATATCAAGAGGCCAGCTATGGTAGTCCAGTCACAGTGAATCAGCTCCTGAGGCGGCTCATGCCTCGATCTTGTCAGAAGTACTGGGATGCTGAGGTTGTGAAGGCTTCTTTCCAGTCCTTTCTTACTGATTCCGATCCCAAAGCTTCCACTAGATTTTTGGCTGCGAAGAGGGAAGAATCAGGTGCCTGGCTCACAGCCCCTCCCTTGTCCTTCATTGGTCTCAGGATGGTAAATGAGACCATCCAAGTATAGCAACTGGTCTTCACTTGGGCACAGCTCTAAGTGTTCAACACAATTGCCAACACTGTGGTCAAACATTGGATGTGTCAGGCACTCATGGCTTGAGTTGTCGTCAAAGTGAAGGTTGCCTGCCTCGTCACTCAGCCCTGAATGATTCCATTCATGCACCGATCATTGTCAGCCATCCAGATTCCCTCAATGTTGGAGCCAAAAGGCCTGTTTCGTTCTGACGGCAGAAAGCCGGACGGCATCACTATCACTCCGTGGAGCCATGGAAGAGCACTGGTTTGGGACGCAACCTGCCTTGACTCGTTCTCAGCTTCAAATCTCGCACTTGGCTCATCAAGGGCTGGTGCCGTTGCTAATAATTAAGGCTGCAGCAGCAAAGCGCCACCTGTACAGTACGCTGTGCACGTCCCATCACTTTGTCCCACTGACACTCGAGTCCACAGGTGTTTTTGGGCAGGATGCCGCTGCATTTTCAAAGATCTGGGTAATCGCACTAGGACGCACTTTCCTATTTGAAATTGTGCCAATGGATAAGTGTGATTATTCAACAATTTAATTGCATGGCCATTCTTGGTACTTGCTGTAAAGCATCTCTGTGATTAACTATAAACTATGTATGATATTGTTTCTTTTTTGTGTGTCTGCCATTTTCTTTTACCCATGTGTGTACTTATATGCATAATATATATATATTAAAAAGATAAAATAAATATATATATATATATATATGTGTGTGTGTGTGTGTGTGTGTGTGTGTGTGTGTGTGTGTGTGTGTGTGTGTGTGTACTAAAGTATATGTGTATCACATATAATTTAGTGGTGCTGGATATGGTGGTGCAAAAAAACATTATATTACGCACTATAGCACCATGCACCTGCTTTCACACTGAACA
>CAUJGJ010000029.1:393200-435700 GCA_963170055.1 Halisarca cf. caerulea
ACAGTATATAATAAAGAATGCAGAAAAAGTAACTTCATTAGGAACAATGTACATACAATAGCAACATACGTAGGTAACATACAAACGCACATGAAGAATATTTGCGAAACTTGGAGATCCAGTGTAAAAACCTGCCTCCAATGGACGATCTTTGCTAAACAAGGTTTCTGTTAATGCAAATGTTAACCAATCATTAAATGGATAAATATAAATTTTGCAGAAGACTATTACTATCGTATGTACAAAACACAAATTCCTCTTACACACTCACCTACTGTATAAGAGGTAAAATTGCAGTTATGCATACCGAACAATGCATGATTCAATTCAAAAGCAAATGTGTCAACAAAATTATGTAATTACAATGAAATAGTATACATAGACCACTCAAGGGACCAAGCATTAGTGGTCTCTATAGACAGGTGGTCTTTAAGACAGGTTCCACTGTATGTCATTGTTGTAGTACAGTACGTATGTGCATCATCATTCCTACATATACAGTACATAGCATATGTACATTGCCTTGTTAGTCTGATCTCTCACTCCATCCTGTATGCCCCCACCCCCAACTCATTGTTTAAAGACTAAGTTCCCCTGTTAAACATACTATATACCCTACAACAACAAATTCAGATATCCCATGCATTACAGTACTGCAAGTGCAATAGATATGTAGTAAGCAAAAGATGTACAAAAGCATCAAAAGGAAGTAAGCATTGCCAACATCAGAATAAATACATACGTATATACATACCTTTTCTTTTAGGATAAATGTCAAATGGATGCTGATGAGAGATAAGAAAATTAAAAATATAAAGCCGTTTCCACTAGTCCGCAAATACTAGAGTTGTACCTTGAGAAATGGTCTAGCATCACTGGCAGTTAATTTTGAAGGTAACAGATACTTCAAAGCAGACTATGGAAAAGAATTTCACATATGCGTACTTGAAATTGACTGTAAAACAATTCTTTACTTACAACCAGCTAACTACTATAAAATGAATGCAATGCGAAAACAAAATAGTTAAACAGAAATGAAATAAAATAGAACAAACATGAATGTACTTTAACAATCACTGGATTGGATTGGAATGGATTCAATAGCTTCCTTAATCTGGGGAAGCCTGTAGCCAATAGCTACTAACCTAGGCACCTTACAACAAGACAGCACAAGAACAAGGAAACGAGTAGGAGGGATGATACAAGAGTATGCGAAATCATTTAAAACATGCAAAGAAGTATTTGCTCAAGTAAACAAGGTAAAATCAAGATTGTGAAGTGATGTTGTTTACGATGAAAGTGCAAAATATCGATTTGATCATGCAAGAAAGTCAAAACTGAAAAATATTAGCAGTTCTAGAAGTAGGGCAGGGGAATTTCTTTTAGATGATAGAAACATCACATGTATGTTCCAGGGTAGGAAAAAGCATGCTGTTCATATAAAGGAGGACTGATCCTAGTTGATGGGAGACTTAGGACATTCATTTCCTGTGTGTTGCAGTGGTGATGGGGGATGATGGAAAAGGGATGACAAGTATACTCAAGTGTATGTGACAATTGGAAGGTATACAGTTGTGCTCGCTTTGAAGGATCACCCCTAGAGTGTAATGTATCAAAGACAAATTTCCACAGGGGTGGTCTTTGATGAGGGTAAACATACTACAATTATGCACTTTAAAACAGCAAAGTGGTCCTACATTAGAGGTGGTCTTTCACAGGGGGGGGGCTACTGAGAAACAATACGGTGCATAAATTCTAACAAATCAAGCTAACCAAGCATATTATACACATACGTACAAAGACAAAAGAACAAAGCTAATAAAACTACATAAAAATAGCTTGAATACCTTAACTTCATCTTCTGACATATCATGAGCACTAGAATCCATAGCTGCAGCCAATCTACTGCGTCCCCTAAAGAAATATTCCACTTCTTCATTCATCCATGGCTCCACTGCATTCATTCAGAACAGAATAGTCAAACCTCTTCACAAAGTCACTTGATACAACATCACATGCTCTACAACAACACACACGCTTGAAACTGTTTCACTGGTCTATGTACAAACTGTACTGGTTACAACAGTAATTTGGTTATAGTAGCATGTTGAAGTGGAACTAAAGGTTTGTTGTAAAGAGGTTTGATTGTAAATACATGCCAAAGTACATTAACTTCTATCATTACTTGTCGAGACACTACCTGCTTTCTCAACACTTTCATTCTTAGATTGTTCTACCACAGCTTCTTCCTAAATAGAACCATAATAATATTATTATAGAAATGAACAGTCAAGTCTTCATGCGTGCATCAATTACAGTACATGCTAACCACGTATGCCACACACACACACACACACAAACTAAAGTGACATTACTGTTAACTGACTTTATTCCCGGTACTCAATTCAGAGAAGGCCCTTGATATCTATAAGTATAAAGAAATGTACATCACAACTACTTGTGCATACTCAAAGACTACATTTGTCCGCGGAGAAACCGAAGAAACAGGTAATCCTGAGCTCACACCTTACATATTTTTGGAAGGATATATTTTAATCACACATCTGCATTTGCTACGCAAAGGCCGAGGCAAAAGCTAAAAAAATAGTAGATCATTACCACAATAGTGTTTTTTAATCCAAACAGCCCATGACAGAAAAAACATTTAACGTTCAAAATAATATACTTACAAGTATACGTGTTCGAAAAGCGGAATATAGAATAGAGCGAGCTGAACAGCAATAAGACATGTGATTGATTCTGTAGGCGGCCATATTGACTGTTGTACCAACTCCGGAAATGGAGGCAGTTGGGAACTCCCGTATGAAGGCCACGATCGATGACAAAGGTACGATTAGATTGTGTCTGTTTGCGCTATTTTATTACTTCCCTGTCCTTTAACTGTCAATTTGGTTGTCTTATTCATATTTGTGTAGAGTTACTTCTGTTAATTGCACTTTATTTGAAGGATAGCCCCTGTACTGAATCAGCGAAGGCAAGTTGGCTATAAGATTTTTAGTCCGTTTGCATTTCTCGCGCTGTTTAGTATGGCCTGATCCATTACGAACACGTAATTTTTTTATTTATTGTGATAGGCACTTGTCGAAGAACTGTCCGAAAAGCAGGTTCGTATTGGGATTTTATATTGAACCTTATTTTTACTAATTTCAATAGTTTTGAGTTCGCACAGTAATTTTCGGTGATATTTGAAGATGGCATGCAAAGGCACTAATGAACTTTAGTAATGTGGCTATGTGATTGTTTGATAACTACACTTGTCATTGTTCTGTGTGTATGGTGCGCCGAATATTCACACTTATGTTAAGTGATGGTTTTGTTAGTCTTTGCGGCCATTGCCTGCAGCTCCTTCCAAGAAGAACCAACTGGGAAGGGCGTCTGTGCGCGTCCCAGCTTCAGGAAATAGTTCGTACTTTTTACTTCCGATTATCTGTATGGGTTATGACGTTGTATTTCCGTTGTATTCAGGCGAGCAATTGTAATGTTCACAGTAATACTTTACCGGACATACTTCAGAAAACTATTGTATTGGCTGAAAAGGCAAGAATTTTGAAATTCAATGACTTGAAATCATTGATTGGGAGTTGTCTCAGCAGCTATCCAGGTGGGCTTTTAGTTATGGCTTTTACAGTACAGTTGTGTATCTAATTTACATTAATGTTAATTTGCTATTATGATCCTTATTGCAGACAATTGTAAGAATTATGAATCACCTTTGCAAGTAATTTTAAAGAAGTTATCTCTTTCAACTAGAAATCAAGTAAACTCATGTGAGCCTTCCTTTTTGTATTTGCATTTTTTAGTACGTATATTGTTAAGATGGTAGTCCATTCCTGTTCAAGGCTAACGGTTGACAGTGCTGTGATTTAGAAATTCTTTGAAAAGTACATTGTATAAGAATTTCTGTTGAGACTCCACATGATTGTGTTTTATAATACTGAAATGATAGTTTATGCAATTTTGTTTTGTGACTACTGTTTTTGTTCACCATTAGCCCATCAATGTACATATTTGTTCTTTTGTTTGCTTATGTTCATCCCTTTTAGTGAGTATTAACTGCATTTCTCCATGTATCGGTTTGTGTACTAGTATATGGCAATCATATCTGCAAGAGAAAAAAAGTGATAGACACCATTGATATAGCACTATGACTAAAAGGAATAGTCCATATGTTCATGTTTTGTACTTATATATAGTTGCAATCCTTTGGTACTACAGTGAAACCCCTAATTAAAATAAGGACACCATTGGGACCACCATTAACTGTCCTGTTTATGGAGGTGTCCTTATTTTAGAGGTTCTATATGTACACATGTCAAAGTGAGGGATGTCAAATGGGACAGAGCAGTGGTGTCCTGTTGAAGGAAGTGGCTACATTTCAGAGGTTCCTTTAATAGAGGTTTCACTGTATATTCTAGTGAAAACTTTAAGGATACATTGTCCTATAAGCACATATTCACTTTCTTATGAGTAGGTTGTCACTGAAAATGCTAAAATGTAATTCAGATAAAAATTGCTCATACAAGACTGAACATGTGGAACCATTGCCATCCAACTATAAAAGATATAAAAAAAAAACATTTTAAATGATTGAAAAATGGATGGAGGGAAGACTGTTGATTTGTCAAAAAATTGAAATAAGGTACTGTATGTACATATATGTATTGTATGTATAAGGAATTTATTACATAGGGCTGGATAGGCATACATAGGTCTAGACATATCTGATGCTAGAAGTGTGTAGAGCTATATATATATATATATATATATATATATATATATATATATATATATATATATATATATATATATATATATATATATATATATATATATATATATATATATATATATATATATATATATATATATATATATATATATATATATATATATATATATATATATATATATATATATATATATATATATATATATATATATATATATATATATATATATATATATATATATATATATATATATATATATATATATATATATATATATGTATATATATACATAAGTATAGGGCTAAAGGCTGTTAAATGCTTATTCTTGATGATTGACCTGTGCCTGATAGCTCCCCTTGAAAAGAGGTGAATCGACAAAAATTGCCGGTATACGCAGATCTGACCAGGCACAGGGCTTGACAAAGTTTACTATATGCAATATGCACTTTTGTAGGTTAAGGTGCAACATGGGATGTAGGAGTTTGCACACTGCACCTAGTCCATCTAAGCTCTGTCTGTCCAGATCTGTGCTCATCTAGTGGTATGCCCGTTGAGCCCTATACTTGTTTATCCCTATACCTATTGAGGCCTATACCTCTCAAGCCTGGTACTCATTTAGCCTCACATACGTATGTATAAGCCTATGCACACAAAGCCCCTATTCAACAAACCTTACCTTGTGTCAGTGATTTTTGTGAACTTAAGAGACATACATACGTATGTATACGTACTTTTGTGAACTTAAGAGACTTACATAATTATGTATATGTTCATACGTACATCTTTTAACATTTTATAGAATGGTTTTATATTCAGTAGATCTTTATTCCTAGGTACATATGTACTACTGTGATGTTCACTATACGAGTCAATCACCTAACCTATGTACCCGTAGCAAGCTGACAATAGACCCTGGAGTATAGTCAATAATTTGTTTATGCAGTAGCTGTTAGGCACAATTTTGTTGAATGTGTACTGCACCAATTAATAATCTTTGCAGATTATTTACTACAATCCAATCAGCTGTCCAGTATTAATGCAGACCTACGCAGGTTTGTACATGTTTATCACTGGGATAATTTCAATCTGGTAAGTTTTAATATACAATTGTCTTTTGTAAGTGAGTCTCCTCACGAATAGTTAAAAGTATTTTTTTTTTGTTTCAGCTCCATGCCATCCTTGGTCACCTTGCTCCAATATATTGTCTGTCTTATGACTTGACTGGACAGTATATTATTACGGTTAGTTTTGCGTGTAAAATTTTTTATTCAACCTTTAAAATTATTTTTTTTATAACCTGTATATGACAGGGAGCAGATGACCACCTTGTAAAGATTTGGAGCCAAGTGGATGGTAGACTTTTAGCTACTCTAAGGGGGCACTCAGCAGAAGTATCTGATATAGCATTGAGCTTGGACAATAGCCTCATAGCTTCAGCTAGTAATGATAAGGTACATATTTTCACCTTTTGTATGTGTATCCTTTTTGCAAATAGTATGTGCATAGAAAGTTTGAGTGTTTATGATTGTGTTTGTTTGGCAGTGGTCAGTGTCTTTCTATTTTGTAGACTATACGCATATGGGATTCTCATACAAGTGTCCCAGTGACAACATTGGTTGGTCACTCTGGAATTGTGACTTCAATTCAGGTAATTTTGTGTCCTTATCACCTTCAATTATTGTCTAACTAGTAAGTATCATGAATGCTGACAATGACCATGTTCAATATGTCGTGTGTGTCTATTGTGTATACAATATATATTCCATTTCTTTATTGACAGAAGGTTCTATCCTGGGGTAGTGGGGGCTAATATTTTGCTAACTGTAGTACAATTTTAGCATAGGCAATTTATTCTCCTTCATATGTAAGAATTTCATTGACTCCTTGCAGATATGGGACGTTGTATATTTTTGCTGATATAGAACCCCGTGTGCTCCTATGTAAAGCCATCTGTTTTACACAGACCAATCATATGTTTTCACTCAAACACATGTTCTGTTCCTAATTTATTTTCTACAGTTTATATCATCTTCAAGATTGAATTTCAGGTATTTGGTGTCTACCAGTACAGATGGTTTTGCAATGTTCTGGAAATATGTTCCTGGTACAATGGAATTTGAGTGAGTGGCTTTGTAGGGATATATATAGTATAGGAATGAGTATATGTATTCTATATTACCATACTTCTCCACAGTCCAGTTCCTACTAAGTTCATGGAAAAGAATCGTGTTGGTGACAGAACTACGTGTTCTGCATCCAGTCCAGGCGGCATGTTTTTTGTCACAGGTTGCTCTAGTCACATCAGAGTGTATGATACATCTCAATTTCCACCTATATTGCAATCAGAATTGTCAAGTCACACAGTTAGTTTTCTAGCAGTGTTTAAGTAGGGTCAGTTGTTGGCTACTTGTACTATACATTTTGTTGCAGGAACAAATATCGGTGTTGCAGAGTGGAAAAACAGGAAGAGTGTATGATTTTCTCAATGTGTTCCTTCTACTTTGTAGTTTTCTGATTGTCTGTTGTCTGTGCTGCCTTGTATGTAGGTGTTTTGCCAGTGGAGCTCGTGATGGCACAGCAAAGGTTTGGCACTATTTTAATAGTAGATGGAAAGACATCACCCTATCAGCTTGTCAACTAGGAAGGTCTATGCAGACAGGGGAAGGTGGGGGATCCAAATGGAAGAAGACGGTGACAATGGTTTGTTGTTAGAATCATAGAAATCCTGCATACATATACCTTCTGACGTCTGCTTCCATATATACTTATGTATATTAACTTAATATAATATGTATAGGTAATTCAGTTTACTATTACGTAGTTTGTCTGTATTACATTCTACTGTACATTTCCAATATACCAAACAATTATTTGTAAGAGTAACAAGGTCAGTTTTCTGTATTTTAATAAACTAGTTTTATCTTTTTATGTTTAGGTATCATTTGATTGCACTGATACTTTTGTCTTTACTGCATCCTCTCCTGACTATGTTGTCAGAATTTGGGATGCTTCGACAGGAGACATTCTTCAAAGTTGTGAAGTTAGTGACAATGTATGCAAATAATAATCATGTTGCATATAAGCATACAGTTGTACATCAAGTGCAATATGAGTGTTATTGTACCCCTGAATGATATTGATATTACTAGTTGTAATAATATCAGTGAATAACCGACTACATATGTGTATTATTTTACTTTTATGAATAGTTGATATTTTTAATTACCAACATTCTTCTGAAACATTCACAGCTAGTTACATACTTTTGTAGTACAAGAATAATATGGCTTAAGTAGAAGTGAGGAATAGCAAGACTTCAAATATGTATATGAGTAAAATTTTCGGTGGGTACAAGTACCAACAGAAATGTCATCTACAGTACAGGTGTACCAAATTTTGACTTTACCAGTTTAGACTTTTAGTGGATAGTGGTGGCATACTGCAAACTTAGAAATTGTACAGCTTCAGTTCATTCCTTTCACTCAGTCAGTCATGAATATAGCTGTGAGCTCAGAATTTTTTTCTTATTGGAAGATAATAATATCAAGGATACTGACTAGTACCAACTATCTGTCAATTGGTTAGTAGCTAGAAGCATAATTTTCAATGACTTTTAGGGTTATTACAAGTTACATACCATAAAATGCACTTGCTTCACTATTATGCAGTATCACAGAAATGCAGTTTTTGTCTTGGAGGCCCATCCGATCGATCCCAGAATCCTTATTAGTGGTGGACATGATGGTCATATTGTTTTGTGGGATATACTGTCTGGCAAGAGACTCAAGGTGTTTTTTTTTGAAGTGAGAATAGCTGCATGTGTTGTGTGTGCTACTATTGTAGTTTGGTCATATGCATATCTGTAAATACTTGACCTTCATGTTGTACTTATTATGTTGATGGTGGTGTGTTTCTGTGCTGCCATTCATCCTCATGCTGTGTACTCATTTGTCATCACTTGCAACACTTGCTGCACTAATTGATTTAGTTGAGAAACAGCTTGAACGGCTAGGTAGCATTGTAGTCAATGATCTTAACGGAAATCACTAGCCAACAGAGATTATTAACACCAAATGTTTCGGCAGCCAGCCATCAGTGGTATGATAGAAGAGACAGTGCCTGGGCTTAAATAGTGGCGTGTGACAGTTGTTGATACTAGGTGATGAATAATATTAACTGTGGGTGATGAATAGAGTTAATTGAGATTGTGAGTGATGCTGAAGAAATGGTACTATAGTATAGGTATACATCAAGGTTTTGTATACTGTGGGGAGTGTTCCTAGTTCTCTGTTCAGGGATGAGGGTTCCTTCTGGATCATCCAGGATTCCACTAAGCATCTCTTTGATGTGTGTGAACAATTGTCTAATACTTCTGCGCGGGTCCAATCTGCTGTGTCCTGTTCTTTCTGAGTGTTTGGCTAAGACTGATGTGGCTATCTTCTTATCCCTGACTGAACGCTGGTGCTCCTTTACTCTCTGTCCTAGGGTCCTACCAGTCTGTCCTATGTAAACTTTGGGGTAGCTACTACAAGGGATAAAAATAGAAGAACAGCAGAAAGTAGACAAGGCCCTAGAGTTAAATAGCTATCCCAAGATATTGATCAACTGATTCTCCCAACCTAGGCAAACCTCTGATGTCCCCTCACAGTCGACAACTACTAATTCCACCTATATTTCAATCCCTTATGTCAAAGGCACCTCAGAGGCCATTAGACATATCCTTGCCCCACTAGATATTAAGACAACCTTTAGGCCAAACAATACCCTAAGGCAGATGTTAGTGCACCCCAAAGATCCAACCCCACTACGGGACAAAGCAGACACATATAAAATCCCTTGTTGTAGCTACCCCAAAGTTTACATAGGACAGACTGGTAGGACCCTAGGACAGAGAGTAAAGGAGCACCAGCGTTCAGTCAGGGATAAGAAGATAGCCACATCAGTCTTAGCCAAACACTCAGAAAGAACAGGACACACAGCAGATTGGACCCGCGCAGAAGTATTAGACAATTGTTCACACACATCAAAGAGATGCTTAGTGGAATCCTGGATGATCCAGAAGGAACCCTCATCCCTGAACAGAGAACTAGGAACACTCCCCACAGTATACAAAACCTTGATGTATACCTATACTGTAGTACCATTTCTTCAGCATCACTCACAATCTCAATTAACTCTATTCATCACCCACAGTTAATATTATTCATCACCTCGCATCAACAACTGTCACACGTCTCTTCTATCATACCACTGATGAAGGTAGCAGTTGGCTGCCAAAACATTTGGTATTAATAATTTCTTTGGCTAGTGATTTCCGTTAAGACACTTCACTAATTGATTTAGTGTGCTTACAAGAAGTTGTATTCAGCTACTTTTATATTTGTACCCTGTGAACTGTCCTATTGTGTTCATGTGGCATCATGTATACTATGAGAGTGTGTAAAAACCATTTAAAAATGGTAAAGGATATAGGATTGACACAAGAGTGTGCAAAAGGCTTCATCAAAATCCACCAAAAGCACTTTGAACAAAGGTAAGTTGTAAAACAGGCACTAGGCTAGGGTGGCAAAGGGCAAGATGGGCATAGGACTAGGTGAGCATAGGGTTAGGTGACATAGGGTTAGGTGACATAGGGCTATACATATAACAGGCTAGATGAGTATAGTGTCAATATGATTGCACAATCATATAGTATTCTTATGCAATTTCGGCACTTTTATTATAATATTATGTGCCATAAGCCAATTTCTATCTAGCCCTATACTGGTCTAGTCTCATATGTGTATAGACTTATGCTCATCTAGCCCTATGCCCATCTTGCATGCCCTTTGCCCACCTAGCCCAATGCCTTTTTGCACAGATCTGTGTCAATCCTACGTCCTTTTTTAAAATGTTTTTTATACACCCTTGTTCATGCGGGTTTTTTAAGGTGAAGTTGCTCCAGTAGAGGCTGTTAAAAGAAGATTTCTACTGGAATTGACAAGGAATGTAATCAAATCTTGTAATTATAAGATAGTAGAACTAAAACTAAAACTATGCATCTAGTTGACAGAATCAGTGTACGTACCCACATGCAGCTAGAAAGAACAAGAGCACTAAAGTTGACGACTATCCAATGTGGCGCCTTGTGTACATATACATAGCTATCTGGCTTGGCCATTTTGCTGATCCGGTGAATGTATGTGATTTACCTATTAAATTTTCTCGCTTTAGAAATGTATGTATGCAGGTGTTGCTTCAAAGACACTTTTAAGTTGTGCTAGCAATTGTAGCTCACTGGCAAAAGATGAGACCTTTGGACCTTTCCTGGTGACTTGTAACATAGTTCAAAAGTATGATAAAAAGAAGGAGGATCATCTTAAATCATCTTAAAAAAACTTTAAAATCTTAGACGGTAAGGTGTGGACCTTATTGTCTAAGATTTCAAAATTCTTCGAAGAGATTGGCTATTGAAAGTTTTTAACTACTGCATATATCTTGTAGCTAGTATATCAAAAGGTACCAATATCACTTCAAAATGCTTTTATCTGTACTGTATCATTAGTTTTCTGGTGAATTAGGTTTGTGGTAATGTATAGCTACCATGTTTTTTGGTGTCAATCCAACATACCAGTATGGAGTACTACCGTACTTCATAATATGGCTATATAGATATGGATTTTTTATGTTAAATTCTTCTAGTGATTGGCCATGTATGCATATGTGTATGAGTTGTTTGATTATGAGTGTATTTTTGAGGAATTATTTGGGGACAGTATTGTTTGCAGTATTTAATAAAACATAGACGTTACTGTATATAAAATTCTTGAATCTCCTTGTTATTTTGTGTGGGTGCTCAGATCTGAAC
This sequence comes from Halisarca cf. caerulea, assembly GCA_963170055.1. NCBI lineage: Eukaryota > Metazoa > Porifera > Demospongiae > Chondrillida > Halisarcidae > Halisarca > Halisarca cf. caerulea. The sequence goes on from CAUJGJ010000029.1 coordinate 404,799, forward strand.
TCCCCTAGTCAATGGATATAATTGGCTTTGCTAATCCAATTGATAAATATACATACATACTGTATTTTGGTTTTCTACATGTATAGTTCGAGGATGAAGGACAGGCCTGTATATATGATGCAAAATTTTCCCCAATGGGAAATGATTTTGTAGCTGTTGATTCACAAGGTCATTTACTACTATTTGGAATGGGTACCAGTCAGCCTTACGAGAAGGTAAGCATACAATATCATACTATTAAGATTTGTTCATTTCTTGAGGTAGTATGTACTGTATGTGTATGCCCTTGTATATGTACGTTTTATGCCAGATTTGTATTTATTCATCCCTGTTAGTTTCCAAGAGAACAATTTTTCCATACAGATTATAGACCATTGGTTATTGACAGGCAGCACAATGCCATTGATGAACAGGTACGTAGTTTGAATCCATTGATACACTATATTGGTACAGCTATCATGCAGAACATAATTTTTCACGGAGCGTATATTTTGCAAAAACTGGGATGTAATTAATCTGCAATATTTTGTTGTAAATGGACCAGTCCATACTATATATATATATTTATATGTATTTTTTTAACGTTATCAATAATATAGTAACGTTATAAATAGTATAGTAAAACTGACAAATTGACATAAGCAAGGACAGTAGATAGTATATAATACGTTCAAGTCAGATATGACTTTTGGCAATCTGAAGGGTAAAGGGCTCCGCGCTGCTTTGCCCGCTTCGTGATATTGCTCCGCGAATGCACATAATGGACAATCTCAATAGTCTGGACGGAGTATCTGAACAGTACAAAGTTAGCTTTGCACTGATCAGATACTCCATCCAGATAAGTTCATACTTGATATTAGATTAATGGATCTAACTAAATGTTCACCATTTGATTTTCGTGAATGCATGCTTATTCATAGAAGTTACAATAATAAAGTCCTGTGAAAATCGTGTATACTGTATGCGCTTTAATTTTTGCGTGGTTTTATGTTTGCAGTATTCACGCATTGGAGGCCATCTACAAAAGTTTACGCCTGTGAAAATTTGATCGGGTTCTTATGTAATGACCAAACATGGCCGTCTGCATATCTATAAATGTGAAAATTGCTAAAAGCCGCATCCGTGAGAGTTACACCCCGTCAAAATTATAGTATATATACGGTACAGTATGTGCATTCGGTGTTGAAGTCACTATGTGTGAACCTTCGAGCTGATGGGTAGTTTTCATGGAAATGCTTGTTTTTTACTGTGTAGGCACAGGTTCCTCCTCACCTTATGCCACCTCCATTGCTTGTTAACATTGATGGAGACCCACATCCTCTCAAAGATCAGACTGGAATCTTGGAACTAATTCAGAAGCCTAAGAGATTCAAGGTATTGGATTCACCTGTGAACATGATGAAATGACTTACAGTATGTATCTCCATACATAAGTCATTATTACAGATATTCCCTTAGTCTTAGTATTGATGTAAATTAAAAAGTACCGTACTGTCTCTAATTTTTTGTCAAAGCAAGTAGTAGAGGAAATCCGTCATTTAGAAGCATTTATCATATGTTCCTGCAATGTACGAATAATTAGAGAATGCGACGAATATTTGGAGAATGTGTCAAGTTATTAGAACAGTTCTGCCAGCCTAAAATGTCTGCCTTTAAACTAAAGGTTATTGCTTGTATTGGATATCATGTCCATAAAGAGTTTTGGAAGCCAAATATCGCTGAAACGCTATATTTCAAAAAAAAATCAGTACGTTGTTCTTGCTTCTACAGATCGGGAGTTGTATAGTGTCAAACTGTTCATGACCATACCTGCGTACTTACCTCTAGATTTGTGCTTTCCCAGACAATCCACTCGATAATTTTTTGGTCACTATTCATCATCATTTAGAGGCAAAATTATCTATCATTTCATCACATGGCGAGTACAGTATAAATATAAATTAAGAAGTATACATATAGTACCTCATATCATGAAAATAGCCACGCACTTTTAGCACAAGGATTCTCATATTTCAATTTACTTTAGGAAATGATCGTATCCTGGTTACTGTCTGTTGATAACTTGCAGGGCTGCATACACATTTTGGGGCTAGGGGGGTGGGGGTGGGGGCAAATTGAACTTCCTAAAATCTTAGGGGGGCAACGCGATGCGATACGGGAGTGTATAGGTGTATAGAGACGGGGGAGGGGGGGGGGGTGGGGGTATTATGGGTAACAATGCTATGTGAGAGGCATTACAGAGGTGTGTATTACTTCTAGGGGTCTGGGGGTATGGTTCAAAAGAAAATAATTGCTTTTTATGCCTTATAAGGTGGTATCTAAGGCCATTTTAGACTACTTAAGCAGTTTTGTGAATACTTCACTGCAGTTATATATGTTCAGTGAAACCGCTGTAAGCCAACACCTCTATAATCCAACATTCTCTGTAATCCAACCATGTTATGAGGCATAGGTGTAGGAACCATGGGGGCTGGAGGGGCTATAGCCCCCCCCCCCCCCCCCCCAATATTTTTTATTCCAGTCAATGTTTGCCTGATCATATATTGATCAAGTTATTATGCTGCACATGAACTGCTCATTGAATGACCCTCCCCTCTCCCCCCCCCCCCCCCCCCCCCCCAAAGTACAAATAATTTCTCACCAATGTTATGAGGTAAAAAATGTTATGAGGTATACAGTCTCCATACTAAAGTGCGTATGCCAAGAGTCACTCTGTAATCTGACAGCCTCCAAATCTGACACGGTTTTCAGGTCCCATTAAGTGTCGGATTAGAGAAGTCTCACCATATGCTATGCCAAGGGGGTCAACTGGGTCACCAAAGAGGGAGGGGAGAGTAAATACTCCTGCTATGTCTGACCCCAAAGAAATCCTGACATCCCTGACAGTAGTACAGCATTTATTGTAGACTGTGTTAATCATGTTAGTCAATGCATGCTGTAGACTGTGGTAATTATGTATAATCAATGCAGCCCTGGTTTGTTCTAATTATCCTTTGCGGTACCATTAACATAATATGTACATACATTGCATGTGGGTACTGTGTGCATTGTGTATGTATGTTGGATATTTTGTCCCAACATATACACACAGTGCTAATTCCATCCATTTTGTGTATGCTGTGCCATACTCACTAGTAAAATTGATACTTGACCTGAAAACATACGTAGCCACACTATTTCATCATCATCATCATTATCATTAAATTTTCATTAAAATGGTAACCCTGTCAGCTAGAGCTGGTTTTAATAGGGTACCATAATACATATCATACACAATATATAATACAGTTATAATAATTGGTAGCAATGATTTAAATGAGTAAGATAAATAAGATAATGATTAACAAAATATAAAGAGATATGACCTACAATTTTGAAATTGATTGATCAACAGCATTCAAGACTATAACTTAGGATTCTATACAAGTCTTGATTTAAGGGGAATCAGGTTCCTGTCAAGTTCAATCTTACAAACTTAATTTTGAGTTCGTTTTATATTATCTATGGTGTAACAGTCTTTAATCAGGCAGAATGGGTATCATTCTCAAGCTCTCAGTGTCTGTTGCTTTAAGCCCTACAGGGGTGTTCATTGTAACTTGAGCTTATGAGAAAATTTATGGTCATGAATATTTGCTGTTTTTAATTTCAGCTATGTAAGTTAGTGCAAAGAGTAGCTAAAGGAGTTTGTATACACTTTTTATATAGAAGATTGCCTCATGAAGTCAAAATCAAGCAACATTAGTTGCTCTAGTGTCAGCAATCTTGCCTTCAAGTCAGAGTGTGCAGATGTGTCCTATGCAGAGTACTCAATTTTGTGCAATGCATCAATGGAAAAGAACTCATTTGTGTGGTTACAACAATGAGCTCTTTTTTGTGGCATAATTATGCAGAAATTTCTGTAATTATTATTGTTAGAGAATCCATACTTGTGTTAGGTAGCGCCTTTTTGAAGTTGGGATCAAGATACATAGGCTGTAGTTGTGGTAAATGACTCTCTTCAGTTTTCGTAGATCGACTGTAGCTGCTCATAGGGACCTTAAGTTTGGTTGCTTTGTTCCATTTTGATACACATTTATAAAATAGCGATTTGTAGTATACTTCACAAATATGTAGAAGTTGAGAGAACATAAATACTGCTTATAGTCAAGATATCATACATATAGCTAAGAATACGTACATATTTTTAAGATGATCATGATCACCATTCTTTGTAGCTTTAGTTTAAATGGACATTTGTTTTCAGTGAATGTCAGTGATCCTCTTTAGTTTTACACAAAGTCATGCATTTAGAATAGTATTTAGTAATCAAGGTAATAGAGGGTGCTATTTGCCTATTTGCTTTAATTTCAACATCATTGTACTTACGTACGTTATGGGGTGCCGTTTGTGTCAAAATTCAGGCTTTTTGCATGATATATAAATCATAGCCTGATATAATATATCATAGCCTGATATAATATATCATAGCCTGATATAATATATCATAGCCTGATTTATATATCATAGCCTGATTTATATATCATAGCCTGATTTATATATCAGAGCCTGATTTATATATCAGAGCCTGATTTATATATCAGAGCCTGATTTATATATCAGAGCCTAATTTATATATCAGAGCCTGATTTATATATCAGAGCCTGATTTATATATCAGAGCCTGATATATTATATCAGTTCGAGCTAGCTAAAACATTCAACAGATTTATGTAAATTCTCCGGGCTGCACTGAGCATGCTCAGTGCAATGTGGTGCCCATGCTGAGGTGAAATCCCAGAAATCAATTGAATTTGAGAGAAGTGTAAAACCAATGGCTGGGCGGCCAGCACAGGATGTAAACTTGGATGAGATCAGGTATTTGCTTGCTTTTAATTTTAAAATAGAAGATATAGCAGACATTCTTGGAGTCAGCAGATCTACTCTGTATCGTCATATGAAGGGGCTAAGATTGAGAAATATGCTGACATCACTGACAGGGATTTGGACACTATCCTACATTCCATCAAGCAGCAGCACCCCAATGATGGTGAAATTCTGATGCAAGGCCACCTACTAAGTCAAGGAATACGAATACAGCGGAAACGGTTGCGTCAATCCATTCACCGTGTGGACCCACTTAACACTGCACTGAGACGAACAACCACAGTAAGGAGACGTGTTTACCATGTGGAGGGTCCTAACACAGTGTGGCACCTAGACGGCAATCACAAACTCATTCGCTGGAGGTTAGTGATACATGGAGCAGTGGTTGCGTACAGTAGAATGATTGTGTATTTACACTGTTCAACCAACAACACTGCAGACACAGTTTCTATGTTATTTGATGAAGCAGTGGAAGAATATGGACTGCCACAAAAAGTCAGAACTGATTTGGGAGGTGAAAATTCCAGGGTTTGGTCTAGCATGACCGCTGCTCACAACCACAATCATTCATCAGTGATCACTGGAAGTTCCACACATAATGAAAGAATAGAGCGATTGTGGAATGATGTACGAAGGTCGGTCACAGAAGAATTTCGATGCTTATTCTACCAGTTAGAAGATGACGGACTGCTCAATCCATTGAATGAAACTGATATTTTCTGCCTCCATTATGTCTTTGTTGGTTGAATAAATCAGGTCACTGATGAGTTCATTCTCTCTTGGAACAATCATAAGTTGTCGACTGAGCGAAATCGTTCTCCAAACCAGCTATTCATAACTGGAATGATGACATCATCTCATCCACAGACACCATTGACTCAGTCATCATCACAGACACCACTGACTCCGTCATCATTACAGACACCACTGACTCCATCATCGATATCATCACAAACTCCGATGACTTCACCATCATCACAGACACCATCATCACAGACACCACTGATTCCGTCATCATCACAGACAGCACTGACTCCATCATCATCACAGACTCCACTGTCTTTATCATCACAACAGACTATGATATATAAATCAGGCTATGATATATAAATCAGGCTATGATATATAAATCAGGCTATGATGTATAAATCAGGCTCTGATATATAAATCAGGCTCTGATATATTAATAAGGCTCTGATGTATAAATCAGGCTATGATATATAAACCAGGCTATGATATATTATATCAGGCTATGATATATAAATAAGGCTATGATATATTATATCAGGCTATGATATATTATATCAGGCTATGATATATTATATCAGGCTATGATATATTATATCAGGCTATGATTTATATATCATGCAAAAAGCCTGAATTTTGACACAAACGGCACCCCATACGTACGTATGTATGTGTAGTGTTCGGTCATAGAGGGTATGAAGATTGTGATACAAAGTGACTTGCAGCGATGAGCAACACTTGAACAACAACAGAAAAGCACTAATTATTAGCAAAGAGCAGTCGAACACTGTTGACTCTACATACACTCAACTCCTACACTTGTACAATAGCACTACTTCGCTACCACATGGCACTCCACATATGTGTCTACATATTATGTGGAGTGCCATGTGATAGTGCTAGTACAGGCAATGCTACACTTTGTCCAATGCAGGGTGCTTTTTTAATCTAACACATGATATCGAAGCCTAATTGTCTCTAAACACACAACAGTATTTTAAGGGCTCATACTACACATAAGTTCTACGTACCTCAATTCCATGTATGACATTGTAAGTACATATGTACAAGTATGTATTTATGAACTGTGCCTATGTACGTACGTACGTACGTACATTATGAACAATGTCATGTGGTAATCCATCAGTAGTGAGGACACAAAACAAACTTACCGCCAATACATCAAGCCTAACAAAGATTTTCACCAAACTCACATCTGGTGTATTTGGAACCTCCTAAAACCATTATATTTTTGGCACTCATGAACATTCTGCCTTCATATTCTTACCTTTTTTTCAAACAAGATACATACATGTACATAGATACTGATAGAGAGGACATATGAGAGAATGTTTAGCAATCTTCTAAACCATTTCTTTATGCAGGGCCATTGGTACCATTTGAATAGATTTATATTGTTTGATACAAACAGATTTTCCAGAGTTGAAGGCCAAATATATATAGAATGTGCCATTTTTGTATTTACTAGAAAGGTGTAGGATATTGATTTTAGTATTTTTCTATCCTGTGTCAAAATAGTGTGTTTTTGATCTCTGGAAGGATTGGCTGCAGTACTTCTTACCGACCCCTGCATGTTCTTTTGATGGCCATTTTGGACATTGTACAAGAGCTTTACCTAAATTTTCGTGCATGGTTTCCAATCTGGGATAACTACAAAAGTGTCATCCCGTGAATATTGAGCGCATACTGTATATGGTGTGCGTACAGCACACATGAGCTTGTGTGTGTGTGTGTGTGTGTGTGTGTGTGTGTGTGTGTGTGTGTGTGTGTGTGTGTGTGTGTTTGTGTGTGTGTGTGTACATGTGCAATCTGCATACAGTATGGGAAATCCACATGCAGTAAACACTCATGCAAACATCCACATGTGTTGCTAAAGCGTCGATCACTTGTATCACTATCTAGGTGTAAGGCGACCAAAGATCATTTATTGAGTTAATACTTGTTAAAAATGTTCCAATTTTGAAGATGTCCATGTCTTTTGACATTTGCATGGATGTTCCCTTTTAAAATGAACATTTTAGGCAAACACTGTGGACACTAAAAGGAAATATCTGTTGTTTGGAATCAAATCATTAATTCTTGCTTACGTATATGTGTATAGAATGAGGAATTGTGTGTGTTTGTCTCCAATACTGTTATATGTCAAGGGAACCATTAGGATAGTATTTCTGGTAGCAGCCCTGCAGTTAGGGTAGTGTTACAAATTTGCCCATGCAGCTTGTAGCCAGTAAGCCTTTGGGTCTGTGGTCAGTGATTGTGTTATATGTCCCTATCTTTCATTTTCTATAGGTCAACCCTAAAACTGCTCCTTACTGTCCACCTGAAGATCATTCACATGGAATGTTGTGGGCCTCTCGCCTTAGTGAAGACGACTACAAGGATGCTCTAAAACTATGGGAGAACAGAACAGTAATACCTTCCATTGATGCAGATGTATTAAAGTGTGCAATGGATCGATTTGAATGCTTGCATGAGATGGAAGTAAAAGTATTTTCTTCTAGCTGCTTGGAATCTGTTGTGAGTAATATTTTCTTATGTAATTGTGCAAATGCCACACATTCCCTAGATCATGCAGGCATTTTCAGATCAACATAGTGGATATGTTCCAACCCGATTGATGGCTAACTTTTCTGGTTGGCTAACCGGATGCTAGTTATTCAATAGGTCAACCAGTTAGGCTCCGCTCGCTTTGCTCGCTCCACAAAAATTGTTTCTCAAATACTCTTAAGTTGTTGAGCTTCATGACCGACACTGTCGTGGAGGTTAGTTTTATTGCTGCTCTGTGTAGGGCTTCCATTTCGGATGGAAAGGCTTCGATCTTGCCATATGGTTGCACAACAGGATAGCCTGTTGTGCACGGTTATGCAACTGGCAACTGTTGGAAAACCAAATGGATGAGATAAACAAGACTAAGCATACACACGTATGTGCAGGAGGGATACACATTTTGTCTATTCATTTTTTTCTTACTTGAGAAATGTAGGTATTGTTTCATAACCTACCAGAGGCATTTCATGCTAACGACTGGAGCTTATTAGCGAAAGATGAGACATATTGACTCTCTTTGGTGACCTGTAGCCAGTTTGAAAAATTACAAGAAGAACAATATGCAGATATTCTGATAGTGTTGCTGTGGAACCATACCTTACCACATTACAAAGCTTTTGAACTACCAACCTTGTAGCTAGTCCCAAAAACACTTGTGAAAGTTTAGACTCACCATACCATTAGTTTTTGGGAAATACAGTAACTGATTTGTGCTAAAGTGTGTGACCATCTTATCAATCTATTTTGGAGTACTACAGTATTTTACTCCATAATATATAATTATACTTCAGGGTTTCATTTAGAAAAATGGGCAAGGGGGGCAAAACAATGCTTGCGAAAAAAATGGGGGGGGGGGGGGGGCAAAGGGAGTGCATGCAAGATAGCGCCTTCTAGGGGGTCACAGTTTATGTCTCCTGTGTAAGACATGCCAATAGTTTTATATGTACATGGTATCCTAATGTCTATAAAAACACATGCAGTTCAGTGGTAAGGATGTGCGGATATGTATGTAGGGTTGAAGGGGTACATATATAGCTAGGGGGGTCTGGGGGTATGCTCCCCCAGGGAAAATTTGAGTTTTTAGTTTATATAAGGTGGTATCTGAGGCCATTTTGGATCATTCAAAGTTGATTGTGGCACAGAATTACTCTTTGACCTTGAAGAGATTATAGATATGTGGAACAGAAAAGGTAGAAGAATAGCTGTTTATGTTTTATAACACTACATTCTCCTTGTATATTCCTTATTTGTGTTGATCAGTTCTTTATTCAATTTTACCTCTTTAACAAAATAAGGCTAACCTAATTTCCAAGGGGGGGGGGAGACTCTGGCAAGGGGGGGCGAATGCCCCCCCCCCCCTAAATGAAACCCTGACTTGTATATACGTATGTAGTGTGTGTGTTTGTTGCGCTTTGTGCTTGAATGTGTTTAATTGAGGTATCAATTGCGTTATTTACCAGATTTTAATATTTTCATAGGAGAAACAAAACAGTCTTCTAGGTGATGATCCTATGCATCCATCTGATCAAAGTACACCTATTGTCATGGATAAAGATGACGAATTGGTTATGATGTTTAGTAGCACAGAAGAGCAAAGGTGAGAAACAGTTATGTTCAGTATTTATCAATTATGATTGTCATGCAAATATACCTTTTCTATAGTTCATGTAGTAGCAATGGAGAGAGTGATGAATCTGATTGGACTATAGACTCTGAAATTGCTGCAAATGTTGACAATGGGTAATGTCTCATAATGATTTGGTACTGTTTCATTCTCTGTAAGGTACATACTGTATGTACGTATATGCAGATAATTGTCCAGCTGAATGTAATGCTAGTAGTTGCATGCTAAAGATGGCTTGCCTTTGTATATACAACCATGCAAAAACCATTTGAAAATGGATAAAAGATGTGGGGATGAAAAGTTGTCAATCTTCAAAAATCACTGGAACAAGGCAGAGTTGTTTGCTGCACAGGGCTGAACAGGCAAAAGTATAGACATACAGAGGGTTATGTATACATTGAGCTAGTTGGGCATGAGGATGGACATTCATAGGTCTAGACGAGCATAGTGCTAAGCATACAAGGAGCTAGACGGGCATAGGACTAGGCAAATTAACATAGGGCTAGATGGGCAGAGAGCTAGACAGAGGTGGATTGGACCGGGTACAGTGTGTAAATTCCTAAATTCCACAGCTAATAATGAGTATGAAGCGGGATGTAGGAATTTACACACTGTACCCAGTCCAACCCACCTCTGTCTAGCTCTCTGCCCATCTAGCCCCATGTTTGCCTAGTCCTATGCCACTTGTGCAATCAACGTCCTCAATTACACAAGGTACAATATTAATTTTACTGATATGATGTGTAAATTTAAGACTGATATGATGTGTAAATTTAAGACATGATAGTCAGGATTTATACAGACCTTTTGATAGTAACATGCCACACATACAGTCTTAAGTGGGTATTTTGTTGCTAGAAAACTCCTAAATTTCTTTGTTTCCACTGGTGATTTTTTTTTCAACTCACTTCAACGATGAGTCCTAGTCTGCCATTTTGCTGATGTCTTGTCATATGAGACGTCTTGTTTTTCCATTTACCATATGCATGACTTGCATTTCTCAGTGAGGTGTGTACTGAAGATATTAAGTTACCAGTAGAGATTGATGAGGAGGCATACAGTAGCAAGAGTACATCGAGTCCAGTGAGTTGGTCTGCACCTAAATTATGTGTTCCCTCATATTGCTATCAATAAGTTTCTGTTTTATGTATGCATGATCCTAGATGTCTCAAAACGAAGAACCCAATCTGTTTACTTCTACTTGGCTCTTGCAAACAAAGCCACTGCTGCAACCTTACTGTCCTCAAATTGGAGACTCTGTTAGTTTTATAATAGTGTGCAATGTGATGTCTGTAATTAGAGTATGGCAGTTGTATTATTATTCTGTATTCTGGCATATGCATATTTATGTATGTATGTATATGTATGCATGTGCATGCTAATATGCTTGAAAATATACAAGCATATGCACGTACATGTATGTCCATATCTACATACTTAATACTTTGTACGTATGCAAGGTTCTATCTAGGATGAAAACTTTGGGGGGGGGGGGGGGGGGTAGCTTTGACATTACAGTGCATGCCTGCCATGCGAGACATGATTGTGGTTCCAATATACGTATTTATTGCATCTAAATAAGGTTTCTTTCAGGATGATCATGATGCCAGTAGTAAACATTGAACTATGGTAACAGAAGGGGTACTAGACATATTATATGATACGCATGTGGTACACTAGATGTCTATAAAACACATGCACTGCAGTGATGTATGTGGTATAGTAGGGGTATATAACTAGGGGTGTGGAGGGGGAATGCTCCTCCAGGGAAAATTTGAGTTTTTAAGTTATATAAGGTGGTATCTTATGCCATTTTAGACCTTTTCTGGGTTGATTTTGGCACTTAATTTAAATTTTTTTTGGGGGTGGAAGCTGGAAATTTTGGGATGGCAGCTTCCCCCCCGCCTCCCACTGGATAGAACCCTGGTATGTGTATCCCTTCTACTTTTTTTTCATGTTAGCAGTACCTACTTACATATCTGTTCAAATTTTTATTACATTACTATGCAGGTAGTCTATTTTCCACAAGGCCACATGTTGTACATTGAGGCCGTAAGAAATGAAAAGGTGTATTCCTTGAAAAATTTTCAGGCTCCTTGGGATACTTATGACTTGCAGGTTTGTTTTCAACATGAATAACATTATGTTGAAGTAGTGGCTATCCCAAAGCACTTCACAGCCAATCTCCAGAAAGCTTACTGTGTAGACTTAGGCTGAACCCGGCCATCCTGGAAATCCTTCTTATAGTCTTAGAACAAAATGTGCAGTATTGTGGCGATGTGTCTTTGCCTTTATGGCTGCAAAATCTCTTATTTTTAAGACGATATGTTGACAACTGGGAATCAACTTGCACATAAATTGTATACTTAATTCCCAATTAACGATATCATCTCCCTTGTATGTGTTGTTATATATTTAGCGAAGACTTTCATGCAAGGTTGTTGGAACCACAGTAACCACGGCAGTTATGGCTAGTCCAGGGCTGCCTACAGAAATAGGGAGTGGAGGGCAAACTCAGACTCCTGAAATATTGGGCGTAATGTAAGATAGGAGTGAAAATGTACATACAGGGACTGAGGGGATGTGGTTGGTGATAGAAAGGGATTGGTAAATACGTATGTGTAGGGTTTCTTTCAGAAAAACAAGTGAAAGCAATATTACCACATACGTATAAACCAGAAATATTGCCAGAAAGAATATTTGGTACTTTTGGACTTTGTTGGTATTGGCAGATTAGGCCATTTCTGGGAATTTCACCCTTCATCAGTAGCACTGGGCTGTAGAAGAATCGGATTCTCGTACAGCCCAGTGTAGTACATATGTACTGATGACGGGTGTAATTCCCAGAAAGGCCTCATAGCACATTGGCCTAAACAACAAAGTTCGTCTCAGACTATTGTGCTTAGTACCATTTTTTATCATTAGTTCACTATGTTGTTGGAACTTTTTAGAGGTTAAGAAAAGAATTGCGTCTTTACACATAGAAATATTTGTTCTTATTTTGTGTATTTGCCACCGTGATGGTGCTTTCCAAAGTTAGGTCAAATTATCAACTATAGCAACCTTTTTGTTTGATAATGTTCATTGTACAGTATATGTATCAATACTTTTACTTTATGTTTTGCCTTCCACATTTTTGAAGTGTGGAGAATCTGTGGGTGGTCCGTTAGTCCAATGACAGTGACGGGAGATGAAGGTCTAGACATTATGAGGGCAGTGTGGTTGTATAATGGGGTCGCTCAACCGTCAAGGGTCCCCAATTGTGGGTAGTCATGTAGTCCAACGGCGGTCAAACACAAGTATAGTAACCAATAATTGAACAACTGTACTACAACACAGAACTTCTACCCTAGATACAGCAACATGTGGTCGGTGCATGTGTACATGCCTAAATACAATGATAATAATGCAATTTACAATAATACTAGGCATGGACCATTATCATGCAACACAAAGGAACACATGACAAAACAGTTCAAAGTTCACTCTAATATGAATGCAACACACTACAAATCTGCCCTAATCCTTTCAGAGTAATTGTGTTCGGGCAAATGCACTCAGCATAGTGCTCTTGTGTTTGTTAGCATTCTCCTTCCTTGTGATTGATGTACCTTGTGTGAGTTGATATGTGGTTATTGATGTTATGTACAGATTGTATGTCATTATTACATACATACAGTAAGTAAGATATCCATTTATGAACGTCATACTGTATGGCAGGAAAGTTTTACAAGACAAAGCTTTTATGAATTATTCACTTTATGATTTATACAAGTTTGTGACATGGGCAGTAGCATGTTGAGTTTTTATTCTTTATCAAGATGGCTACTGACAAATTTGTTTTTGATAATGCGAGTTATTATTAAAGAAATTTAGGAAACTTCCATTGGTGAGGCACTACTAGCATCATTTGACAGGTATTTTGTGGAACAAAAGTTTCACAAATATCAACCAATTTACAACTTTTACATAAGTTGATTCGTGAACATTTCTCCAAAAAATATATCATGAGAAATCTCAACTGTTTGGTTTTGAAACTCCTTTGAGATTCTTTGCTACATTGACTGTTGTAAATCCTTATATTTTACATTTTTAACATCATGTACATCAATAAATTATAACAAATTACTCATACTAAGGTAATATTTGGTGTATAAATATTTACAATGATAAAATAATGTAGGATAGACACAGAGCCGTTTAAAGAAATATCTATCACAAAAGCATCCTCCAAAACCACTTGGAAAAAGTAAAAGTTGTAAGACGGACACAGGCCTAGGTGGACAAAAGGCAAGATGGCTATAGGGCTATACGATATGAGGGTAGATGGGTATAGGGCTAGACAGAGACAGAGGTTAGTTGGACTGAGTGTGACTGTACAAATTCCTACATCCTGCACATGCTATGCTTATATGCAGTGGGTTTCACAGAGTAGTTAATAAGCATCACTTGTGAAGGTTTGCAAAAACTACCACTGCCATGAAGCATGTAGCAGTTAAGTACTATCAAATGAATAACTGCTAGTTAATTAACTAACTGATTATCTTGTAAGTGACTTACGTAGCCCTTTACACAAAACACGAAAGTGAAGGGACTGCGAACATTGTGGGATTGTATTAAGGACATATGTACTGTATGTATGTGCTTGCAATTTAAAAAAATGTGATTTAGTCTCAGGCTTCTGTTGATATAATATGTATACATATTATGTATATATAGCTTGTAATGAAGTCATTGTTCCATATATATGACTTCATTCTTGTATTTTGTCTGTTGTTTAGGACCATACATGTTGCATTGTTGCTGCTATTCACCATCACATTGGACCACCTACAACTTGTTCTGTAACACTTGGTAGGTTCATCCTTGCATTCATGCAGTGTTTATTATATTACCAAGTGGTTTAGCAAGGTTAATTGCTTCCATCGCCAATTGGAGTCCATTCGAGGTTGCCCATGCATTTTGTAGGGTAAAATTCCACCTTTTGGCCCAGAACGGATATTTTCAACTCAAATTGCTGCTCCATTTCAAGACTTAAGAACACACTTATAGCAAACAGTTACTTGGAAATGCGTGCACTACAGGTTAAGTCTTGAGCTGTTTCGATCAGAGTACGGACATTTCGGTAGATCGCCAAAGAATTATCAAATCTTGGCTTACTTGGCAGTCTCATTGTTCCATTTGAAGCTCAATATGTCATGTTACAATGTCTAAAACATAAATATCTTAAATTTGTGTCTACCGATTCTTAAAATTCGAAAAAGAAGTGGTAGGATTTCTTATTTTAGTGTTCAGACCACAAAATGCATCAGCCATGATGTCGACCATTTGCAACATCCCAGTTAGCGGAAGTGGTATTGGGTCTGGGAATTATCGTAGCGAGGTCTGAACTATGCTCATAACTACTTATGTAGTATGGTAGTACTCCATATGCAGGATTGGTACTAAAAAACATGGCTGCCATACATTAATACAAATTTATTTTACAGTACAGACAGAAGAATTTTGAAATGATATTAATTGGTACATTTTAACACTCTAGCTACAAGGTACAGTGGTTGAAAGCCTTCGTAGGCCAATCTCTTCAAAAGAACTTCGAATCCTAGACAGCAAGGCATGGCTCTGCAACCATTAGAATTTAAGATGATACTTCTTCTCACCATTTTTTTGAACTAAGTTACAGGCTGCCAGGAAGGGTCCAGAGGTCTCATCTTTTGCCAGTAAGCTATGATTGTTAGTGCGAAGTGCCTTTATAGGTTTGAAACAACACCTACATTTCGAAAGTGAGAGAAAAAATTATTAGGCAAATCCCATACATTTGCTGGATTAGTCATTTTCGGATAAGTGAAATGGCAATGTGAGACTAGGCATATGCTTATGTGCACAAGGCCACACGTTGGACGTTGTGCAAATAAACTATCAAAGAAGCATCCTTCCAAAAACACTTGGTACAAGTGTAAGTTGTAAAACGAACACAGAGCCAGGTGGGCAAAGGGCAAGACGGCATAGGCCTAGACGAGTATAGGGCACGTATACACACGTACTGTACATGAGACTAAACAGGTATAGGGCTAGACAGAGTTTAGTTGAATTGAGTGCACACTATGTAAATTTGACCATCCCATGGCATATACAAACGTATGTGCTGGATGTAAGAATTTGTGGTGTGCACTTAGTCCAACTGAACTCTGTCTAGCCCCATAACCCGTCTAGCCTCATGTACGTATAACCTTATTTTGTCTAGCCCAATACCCGTCTTGCCCATTACCTACCTGGCCCTGTGAACTTACACATGTTCCAAGTATTTTTGGAGGATACTTTATTTATAAAACCTTTTTTGCACAGTCTGTATGTATGCCCAGTTTATTGTCCGAAATAATGTGTTTCTCTTTAGTGTGTATTTGGTGTTCAAGTACAGTGGAATCCCATTATAACAAATACCTGGGACATTATAAATTCTTCACATTATCAGAAATTTACTGTATCCAATTGACGTTTTATAATAGAACATTCACTTGGGCACATGTATTTGTATTGAGTTTCCATTGTTTAAGGAAAGCACCAAAGCCATTATGTGATACCTATGTACATGTATGTATTACATGAGTAAAAACTTGTTTGTTATTTGCCTATTTCTATGCATTTGAATGACTTGTATTCAAAATTTCCATAGGCATCAAGCACAGAAAAAAATTATATCTCTTATGTCCATTCTTTGACACTACTGCACCCATTGGGCCTCGATCAAATTTACCATGGAAGTGTACAAATGAGGTTGTAAATTTTTACAGCAATGGCAAAAGGATCATTTCAGTACTTCTTTACTGCATGTAGAGTTGATTTTGATCTACTTTGTTGGATATTCCGAAATGTCAAATTATAATTACCATTAGAACTACGTACCTTCCCGACAAAAAATGCTCTTCTGTAATTCTTTATACCCTTAGTTCTGTAATTTGTACTCTCTGCAAAAACTGATAATTTAGTGGGAATCCTCATTTAGTTATTCAGGTGATTTCAGAGGATTAGTCAAGCTTTGGTCAAGCAATTGAGCCTTAGTCAAAATCATATCGCTTTTGAGCTATAATGACCACTTCTGATTAGGCCAAGGTTGTGCCCTCAGTCTTTTGTCTATAAGATTGTGTAGCCTCTAGACTGAGTTATCAAAATGAATGTTACAGCAACTTCAAAAAACTTGTGGGCACCTATTATGCTGCCCTTGCTAATGTTAGAACATAAGTCACTTCGTATTTTTACCCATCTATTTAAACACACACACATCTCGATCACTGAATTTTGACATCTAAGGATCTAGGAAAATGTCATGCAGTGATACTATACTTGACTGTTATTTCATCTAATGTTCACCATATCATGTCTAGTCCTATACTTGTGAGGGTGTATAAAAATCATTTAAACATGGGAAAAGGATGTAGGATTGACACAGTACAGTGCAATAGGTTTTAACAATAAGCATCCACCAGAAACACTTGGAACAAGGGTAAGTTGTAAACAGGTGCAGGGCTAGGTGGGCAAAGGGCAAGACAGGCATAGGGCTAGACGAGCATAGGGCTACACGTACATGAGGCTAGACGGGTATAGGGCTAGACAGAGTTTAGTTGGACTGAGTTCACACTGGGCAAATTCCTACATCCCTTAGCATATACTGTGTAACATATGCGCAGGATGTAGGAATTTGCTGTGTGCAAATGGCTGATCCGGCCAATGTATACTGTATGAGATTTGCCTATTAAATTTTTCTCGCCTTAGAAATATAGTTGTTGCTTCAAAACCTACAAAAGGCACTTCACGCTAACAGTCAGAGTTCAATGACAAAAGATGAGACCTCTGGACCCTGACCCTGACCTGTAGCTTAGTTTGAAAAAAATGACGAGAAGAAGAATCATTTTCCAATAGTGTTGTGGAGCCATACATCGTCGTCTAAGATGTCAAAGTTCTTTAAAAAGATTGGCCTACAAACATTTGAAAGTGCTTTAATTATCTTGTTGCTAGTGTGCCAAAATGTACCAATATTGCTTTGAAATGCTTCCAACTGTACTGTATCACTAGTTTTCGGGTGAAAATAAAATATGTGCTAATGTATGGCGTTCGTGTTTTTTTTGGGTGTCAATCCTTTGGGAACATGCCCTAAAACATCCTCTTTTCCTGTTTATCTTAAAATGTTTCCTTCTGTTACTATCACATTTTGACTGGAGTTACTATGATGATGATGTATTTACCTCCTACCTGAAATATCTGCCAAAGGCTTCATGTACGTAATTAATTCACTAATGCACTACAATTCCAACAGTGAACTTCACTATCCTGCCATGAAATTACTTGTCTCCATTTTGACTGATAATTAAGTTCCATTGTACATATGTGTATATCAGGAATTTATGTATGTTTAATATGTATAGTACACTATGTATAGTGCTGTTTCTTCATGCAGTTCAGCACATTCAAGACAATTGTACCATTGAGTCGCTACGAAATGCGTGGTCTTTCACTGTGAAGTGAGTTGTTATTTACTTGTGCTACTGCATATGGTAATTTGTGGTATGTGTGTGGGGGTGGGGGGGGGGTATGTGTGTTTGTTAAGTGGGGTGAGAAAGCCACCTCATACAGCACCAAGTTTATGTAAAGTTTTTGTGTATAAATTGTGCATGTATCTGTATTGTTTCATTTCATACACCTGGAGCTGGCTACGTCTGTGTTTTTGGTAGTTCCCTTTAGTGATTATGCATTGTATGCTCACATGTTTAGTCTTGGACATTTTGTTTGCTATGGTGATTGATTTTCATTATTCTTCCCTTTTTATTTATTCTTTCGTCTTAGCTTAAAACATCAATTTGTATTATTTTAACATATAATGTACATAAATGTTTGTGTACTTTTTGTATTGGTTGTCATAATGTATGGAAAGTTTAATGAAATTTCCTTCTCATGAAAGGGCAGCATGCAGCAACCTTGTGCCTCCCTAACAGACCAAATGGTTGTGACTATGTAGGGCAACCCAACCTAGCCTAGCCTGGAAGAAAGGTCTAAATCCTCTGTAGTAGACGTAATGGTCAAATAAGTCTATGGCAACCAAACTTAGCCTATAACCTAGTTAATCTCCTGTGGGGAAAGAAACAGCCATGAGGAAAAGTGGACTTCCACTGGGATTGAACTGGTAACCTTCAGCTTGGATGGGCTTTCTAGTACAGAAGGTATTGCATCAGCATACCAAGCTTGTTGTGGATGCTGTTTGTCACAATGTCCTCTGTATATGTTTTGGTGCCGTTTGCTTGGAAAGTTGCTGTCTTATTAGGGCTGTTTACTATAGTGTATCAACAGATATTTGGGTATCTACACAATTTATCAATAAAGTCTTTCATGAGTTTGGAGTCTGTCCTCTGTGTGTGTTGTATAGTTTACAGAGCTCCCTGGAAGTTCTTTGTGGCACTTTGCCATGCATGAAGAGGGCCATTTTGTTTTGAATATTGTGGTTAGTGTGCTATTTATATCGACTACTAGCCTTAGCGGTTAGTATGAATTGATTCCTGGAGTATATTATCACATATTGAAATGCTGATGTACATGTGATAAGTATTAGTTGTATCCCTCCCAAGTGGGATGTGCAGCTAATACAATCACACTTTTCCTTAATCACCGAGGGCCTCAGCCCGAGGTGATTAAAGAAAAGTGTGATTGTATGGCTGCACGTCCCACTTGGGAGGGATACAACTAACTTGTGTCAGGAGATGGTACTACTGAATTTGTCCTATACATTGGCCTGTGATCTTGCACAATGGTGAGAGGTCAAGGGAAATGAAGTTAATTGTTTGTCAGGAGTTGTTAATGACTTGATTACAAGTGTGCTGTAGAGCTGAACCTTGATTGCAAGTGTGCTGTATAGTAAATCAAAAGTGTGCTGTAGAGCTTATACAAACCACTTTTTTCCTTTGATCTACCTGCTCACCATGACACAATCTTTAATACCAACCATTAACTTAGATTTAGCTGGCTGGAGGTTTCCAAGTACAATTCTCCTACTGTGCAGTACTGATGAAATTTAGAATTCAAAAAGGATCTTGTAGCCTTTGGCATAAGTATTGATGTTTTAGCAAAATGATTTGTTGGACTACATACAACTTTTCAACCATCATGGGTTTCTTCTGGTATATAAAAAAAATTGATCTTCACTAAGAGACATTAGTTATTGGCTAAAGCCATAGATACTCAAACCCTATGCTATAAAGCTACTGGCCAATCCATTGGTCACAAGAAGTGGCTCTCTTTACTGTATATCCCCAATAGGAGAGTCCCACACTGGACTGCACACAGAACACCACAAACCTGGACTGTGGTTTGACCATAGACCCTGTTTGGTTTCCCCTCCTCACATAAGACTTGTGATCACGTTGTTCATTTCCCTCACCTTTCACATGGTTTGTCCCCTCACCTAATTGCTGTTTGTTGACTTGTTTCTTGTATCAGACCTCGTCACCCCTGTATCAGTGCCCACCACCTGATTTATATTCTAAATACCTGTTTTGTGTATCTTTATTTCAACACCTGTCTTTACACCTAGTATAAAAATGTCACATTATCCTTTGTTTTGTAACAACTGGTGAAGTACTAGAGCTGCAGATCGAAACATCTTGTGAATTTGATGATTTACCTGCTGTGATCTGCTGCAATAACTATTCCCTTATGAAGGAAGATGATGACCATGATGAACACTGCAGTTGTGGTTATCGTGACGAGCATGAAAAATTTCTGATGATATGATATCACTGGAAAAATATCTTGGTTTTCTGATTATGAAAATTTATATTGCCCAACTCTAGTGTGTGTGTGTGTTGTGTGTGTGTGTGTGTGTGTGTGGGTGTGCACTCACCTGTGTTTGTGTGCAGTGTGTGTTTGCTAGTATGGATTAAAGCCATTAGTGCTTTGGGGAGGGGGGGGGGGGTAGAGTAAATACTGAATTTCAGCTGAAAATGGGATAATCTCTGTATCCTGTGACCTTGTGCTCATGAAATTCTTGATTATTCACTAAGCCACCCACCCCCACCCCCTAATAGTATGTGCATGTGAAAGGTAATCCACTATAATTTATGCTTTCATGAAACTTGCATGAGTTGAGCACATTCATAAAGCATCTTTAGCAAAAAAGTTGACTTTGTGCATGTAAATCATTTCAATGCTATATTATTTGTTGTTATATATGGCAGTGCTTTGAACATCTACAGTGACACTTTTATGTAGGTGGGAAGGTGCTTATACAGTATTACTGTATGTACAGAGCTTGAATTTCAAAAATATACCATACTGTATCCTCTGACAAACTATCCTATGTATGTACTGTACATGTTCGTTTTGGTTCCCCATATAGTCTTTTATTTGCATTTTGCCATAATAAATTGTGGTGCATTCAGTTACAGTGTAAATCTGCCCCTTGTGCACATTCATGGATCAGCACATCTCTCAAGCACACTTAATTTTCTAATATTGTTCTGTGTTTCATGAATGCATCACTTCTTTTAGCTTTCTTCCTTCAGATATCACGATATGGATGGTGTTTTAGACTTCATTATTCTGGAGGATACCTTTACAGCAGCAATATCCAAAGAATGGCCAGCCAATACAAAATTTCATAGCTTCATAGATGGATCATGGTGGAGTGGAAATGTGCTCGAAAGAAGAGCTGTTTCTGTGGACTATCCCAACAGCCATTGGTTGTGTTACAATGTTCAATGGGAAGATGGTAATGTAGAAAGCATAAGCCCATGGGACATGAGCCACATCCCCTTAGAAGGTATGAATACATATACTGTACTGGTTAAAAGTACAGGGGAATCCCATTATAGTGAAACCCAGGGGACACTATAAATTTTTCAGTGTTACAGTATCAGAAATTCTCTATAACCAGTTGATGTTTTATGATAAAACATTCACTGGGTCACATGTACTTGTTTCACTGTATGCAGAAATTCTCTGTAAGGGATTTCTTATAACGAGTTTCCACTGTGTGCAGTGGGACATGTATACATCGTTTATAACAAATTCCTGGCTATATCAAAGTTCATGTTATAGTAATTGCAGGCAATGTAAAAGATTATGTTTGTAACAAATCTCAGAGTGTCAAAAAGGCTGCAAAAAGTGCTAGATCCTGTCAGCCTTAAATGCTGTCCCAGTAATCCAATATATACTACACATATACAGTTTGAATGGAAAGAATAATAATTCAAAGTAGTAATACAATACAATACCAGACAGGTGTGTGGGAAAAGTAGAGTTTAAGTGTTTTTCTTGCTGTATGTGCTTGTTGAACTTTGGGCTTTAATGTATGGTGGGCACTTATGCAATCTTATTATAATAAAAGTAAAATGAAAGTTGTATTTTTGTTCACAGTTTCCTGATGTGCACTGCGAGTGACTGTGGCCGAATCTTTATAATAGCTCACTGTAGTATCTGGAAAGAGACCTTAATGGCTTCGTTTTACTTTTACTTGCGAAATGGCGAAATATCGAAAATAAGCTGTACGTGCCTACAAGCCGCTATATTTGTTGTGCAGACGATTTCTGACTAAAATGCAACTTTTACCTTTGAAACAGTTTCCGCTAAAGTTGTAGAAATTCTCCGACATGCTAGATCAATTTGGATGTATTTTACCTTTGGACGGATAACGAATGTCCCAATTTTTCATCAAATACGTAATTATTCACTAGCACAATGTTTTGTCCACTTGGGCTTCTTCAGGTACACACAATAAACTGAAAGCTAAACTGATTGAATAATGTAAGTAGGTAGGTGTATTGGAAAATTAACCAATGTGATCGAAACATGCATGATGCCTGTCCCATCAGGGGATCCTACACATGACCCAGGGCTAATCCTGAGTCAAGGTTGTAGTTATCCTTGCTCCTGATGTACAGGCTCTCCTTGATCCTCCTCTGCTTCCATTTCTACCCCCTGTCAATAATTCTGGCATTCTCCCAGTCAATACTGTGGCTCTCCTACACTGTGTGCAGCATTGGTGTTGTTCATGTCTTCATTCTTCACCACATGTTGATGCTCCTTCATACTCACTATGAAAGGCCTACAAGTCTCCCCAATGTATGATTTCTCACAGTCACCACAGGGGATCTGGTAGGCAATTCCTGTGTTCGCATTTCTGTGTTTCCTTTTCATGTGGGTGAGTTCTATTCGAAAAGTTGCCATATGTCTGAACACAGATCTAGCTCCTTCCGAGTGCAAATTCTTACCAGTCTCTCCAACAGTCCTCTGATGTAAGGTAGTTTTCAGAGTGGTGGTGTTCTTCTGTCTTCTCCCTCGTTCTCCCTGTCCTATCTGGTGGTGTGTGTACTTGTCGCTCTCTGTAGTCCCCTTTCAAGTACTTTCTCTGAATAGCCATTCTTTTGAAAAACTGCTTGTAAATGTTTCCTCTCTTCTTCCAGTTCCTCAGGTCAGGCAAATCTTTTGTGCTCTTTTCGTCAAACATTGTATGACTCCATGCTTTATCCTGGAGTGCCTTTTCACCTAGTGGTAATAATAATGGTATTAATTGGTTCTTGTCAAATTCTGGTAAAATCATCTTTTTGATGGAATTTTGCTTTGTTGGCTGTACGTATACAGTACAGACCAGTTTAAAGGTAACGCGAAACGACAATGCAATTCCGTGAAGTGGAACTCGACCGTGGCAGTACCGCTAAAAAAAAATGAAAGACGCTAACCGCTAATGGGAAAAGGGCTAAATGTGTAACGGTAAACGCTGACCGAGAATGTAAACCGAGAAGGGAGACCGACTGTCTACATAAAATGGCCGCTTCTTGTCAAATGTATTTACTTGTGGTCTTTTGGAGAAAGAAAGAAGATAGAAACATCTTAAAATGCCTTTGAACTTGTATTGGAAGCAACTTATCATCCAACTGTATTTGGAGGTGTTTCGTTCTTACGGAGAACCCTAACCCTAAGTCTTAGCCTTAGTGGAATCCAAGCTGCAAAGCGGCGATGAAACCACTGTAGTTCGTCTCGTAGTGCACTTCAAGGAGAACGCTTTTAGTCTTTCCAAGACTTTGGTAGTACGCACCAGGAGGCTTCTCGGGTGGACCTAGCGTGGAAGCAGGTACTGCCAACTCATCAGGCATGCTATAGCCAAC
Organism: Halisarca cf. caerulea; assembly: GCA_963170055.1. Taxonomy (NCBI): domain Eukaryota; kingdom Metazoa; phylum Porifera; class Demospongiae; order Chondrillida; family Halisarcidae; genus Halisarca; species Halisarca cf. caerulea. The sequence goes on from CAUJGJ010000029.1 coordinate 428,747, forward strand.
ACAATAATATTAACTTCAGTTTTTATTAGTAGCCCTTGGCTAATAGCTTCCCATATTAAAGAAGAATACTTAATCCCTGATTGTGTCTCAGTGTAATTGTTACAAACTAAGTTTCCATCATTGTTGCATGGCTGGCGACTCCAGTGGCCATTCACCAACACATTGACATTCAGCATTAAGGTTGCCCAATCAGTTGTCTGCAAGAACTGTGGAGTGCTCGCTGAATGAGTGGCCATTCTGTTATGCTAATTTTTTGTCACCCACCTCTAAAGATTGGATGTACACAAAGATATAGAGCATTTTTTCTTCTTAGTCACCAATTGCAACCTGACAAAATTGAGTGAGTTCCTCACATGGTGAATTGTTAATCCTCAAGAGGTCTTTAGCTCAATGTTTACTATGCTAGACACTAACATGATTAGGAGTAAGGAGTTAATAGTACTCTGTGAGTAAGTGTAATAGGTGGGAGGAAAAGAAGTAACCATTTTGAATCTAACTCTCCTGTATTCCCATCATCTGGTTTTTGCACTACTCACTCAACCCAAACTCTTCCCCTCTCCTGTACAGACAGATGGTACAAAGCCTTAGACAATAAGGAATACATTGTGGTCCTCTTTCTTGATGTGTCCAAAGCCTTTGACACTGTTAAGCATTCTCTTCTCCTATGCAAACTTTCCCACCTTGGTTTGGATTCTCCTGCCCTCTCTTGGTTTCAGTCCTACCTTTCTGATCGTTCACAAGTTACATCTGTCTCTGGTGCAAACTCCTCTCCTGGCTTCCCTTCCTCTGGTGTCCCGCAAGGTTCCATTCTTGGTCCCACTCTTTTCTCCGCCTTCATAAACGATCTTCCTACACTTCTCCCACAAGACTCCAGCGTTCTCTTTGCAGATGATACTGCTATCTTCATCTCGGATAAAGATCCCAAACTCCTCAGCGACTCTCTACAGACTTCCCTCGATCTTGCAAACACCTGGATGATTTCCAATGGCCTCAAGCTGAACAGTAAGAAAACCAAATGTATGCTGATTCACTCCCCAAAGGCAAAAGGGACCCCACCTCTCCTTGACATCCGTCTCTCCAATGATGTGATTGAACAGGTTTCAACTTTTAAGTTTTTAAGTGTCTTAATCAATGACACATTGACTTGGAACAACCACATTGACCAGCTTGTTGGCAAAGTTTATCGTAGTGTTAGTCTTCTCAGGCATCTTTCTTGGTTTCTCCCTCGCTCTCTGCATGTTCTTTACCTCAAATCTTACGTCCTTCCCCTGGTTGATTATTGTGATGTGGTTTGGATTGGCTGCGCCAAAAGGGACTCGAGTAGGCTCCAGACTCTTTTCAAATATGCTTGTAGAATCTGTCTTCATTGCCCTCGTCCTACTCTTCTTCTGCTTTATGGAATGAATTAGGTCTCTCCTCTCTAGATGCTTGTAGGAAACTCCACCAGACTCAAATGGTGTACAGATGCTTCAACTGTCTTGCTCCTTCCTATCTCTGCTCTCTCTTCCAAGCTCCATCCCACACCTACTCTACTCACTTCGGCAATGTTCCTACTCTACCCCCAGTGAAAAGCTCCTTTGGCCAGCAATCTTTCAGTTTTTGTGGAATTTCTTTGTGGCGAGCACTGCCCCCCTCTGAACAGAACACTGCATCCTTCACATCCTTCTCCCATCCAGTCAGTTCGATCATTGAAGATACCCAAGTGCATGGTTAGCTACAATTCTATTTTAGTATCCTGCATGCTATTCCTTTCTAGTACAATCTTTAATTCTAATCTTCCTCTGTATTTGCTTGTCAATTTATTGAGATTTTTAATTTCATTTTCATTTTAATTCTTCCTAATATTCCTTATTTCCTTTAACTTTCTATTTTCTGTTTCTTTTTGTTTTCTTCCTTTTTGTATCTTGTTTACAGGGTGCCTAGGATAGTAGCCACTGGCTAAAGGCTTCCCCAGTCAAAATAAGCTAACCTAACCTAACCTAAGTATGAAAATTAGAGACATACTAAAAAATTTATGAGCACTAGGCGGTTTAGTCATACAGAAACATACAATTTATGTGTGTAGAGGAGTTTATTGTAAGCCCAGGGAATCTAGTCTCGTAACCAGACCACCCAGCGGAGGGGTGGTCTAGTACCTTTGCTCAGTATTTTGATTAAATGGAAAATGTACAGTATGGCACATGACATCAGGTGTTTACACTAAATTGCACCAAGATATTTGACTCAATGAGGTTTGTAAATGTTTATAACACATGGAAAGATCACGGTCATTCACAGTGATGGGTATTTGCATCTTGTGTTGCCAACTTTTGCCTTATCATAGTATAATTACCAAATCATGGATCAAACCACTTCCAAAGACCTTCAATACCATGCAGATCAAAATTTAGCCGGCAAAGCAGCCTGTGAACCTTGCTTAGGTCTTGGAGTACAAATCGCACACAAGATTGAGCAGGCTTGGATTCCTTTGTGCCTGAGCTGTTTGTGTTTTAGTATCTATGATATAATAGGAGCACACACACAAGTCATGAGAGATTGAGGCACCTGTCAAGATGTTTTCAGACACCTGTAGGGGGCAGCTATCTAAATAAACATGAAAATGCAACAGACCATTCCTACACCAGGTGGTCTAGTTTGCAAGACTACAAGGAATCTGAAAGCTACGTATTTGCTCAAATGCAAATTTAATGAAAGAAAGGGTTGGAAAATGATAGAATCCAACGCTGCTATACATGATTATTTTTGGATGTAGAATAAGGTTAATAGAATAGCAGACTAGGAGGGGAAGCACATAAGGGACATACGTATGCATTTTCTGCACACCATTTAAGTAAGCTGTCTTCCTTTGCCTTGCCTTACTGCTGAATACGGATTAACTGTATGTAGTTAAAGTATGTATGATGTCCTGTGACATGCAAACTGTAATGGTATTTTGCTATATTTTTATTTTAGATAGTCAGAATCAGCTAGAGCATGAGCCTGTACTAGAAGTGAGGGATAATAATGAGTGGAATGTTAGCATCAGGCAGAAACTCTTGGAAGGAATTCAATTGTGCTGTGAATGTATACAAGAATCAAATTCTTTTACAGAACCAGTGGATTTGGAGGCATATCCGGATTATACTTCTGTGGTTCCCGTACCAATAGATTTATCAACAATCATAGCAAGATTACAAAATTCTTTTTACAGGTTTGTTTGTATGTACCCTTGTAATTGTGGCAACACACAAGTGCATGAAGCACATGATGCTGACAAGAAACTGAGGTAGTATCTGAAAGGATATAATTAATGAAACTGGTTGGATGTAGGCATGCATCATGGCAATTTCCTGTAGTTTCCTTGAAAATTTTCCCGTTGGATGTATTTCTTAAGTGCAGTATGTGTCTGATAGAGCTGATATGTATGTTAATGTCATTAGTATATATGTCTTTCCAATGTTTGACAAGGGATCTTATAAGTTGTAGTGAACTGTCTAGTCAGTGATGTAGGTGTAGGTTTGTATTGTGGAATATTCTGATTTCTTATGGTGCTGGAGCATGTATCAAATGGTTCATGATGAAGACGTTAATGTCTGGGAATTTTGATGGGATTTTACTGGATATTCTAGTTGGATCTTATAATTCATAGACACCATACATATGTCAGTGTATTTTGCAGGTTGAAAGGATCTACAAAATCATCTGCAAACTTCAATAAGAATTGGGCTGCTGTCAGGGTCGTATCACTCTTGGTTATAGGATTTGCTTTTGTGCAAGTGTTGGTCATACAATGTACTTTGCTTAGATATTTGGTTTTATTTTGCTTGGATTTACTATCTCCATCTTAAGGAAAGTAGCTACGTACAGTATTTTCACTGATAGTCTCAAAGGTTCTGCGATAGTAACAAAGAAACCAAGCAGTGAGAGGACTTCAACATGAACCCACATGCTATATGTTGCTGGGTCACTTTTGGCAGATATGCAAAAAGTGAACAAAGATACGTACATTTTTTGTTAACTAGGACAAGCAAATGTTTTCCTTCACAAAGGAAAACATTTGCAATTTGCAATCACAATGTTTTTAGCATTCAACAGGTTACAAGAATAGTTGCAATTGAAGCGCGGATGTTGACAGGTGGCCATTTTATTTCCCATCTCGTAATAAGTTATGGCCAGTTAGAGCTGGAGTACTGAGGGAAATTAAAGGGAAGTGTCCTATCTTTGTAGAAAGATGGGTTAAAATTGTCTAGAGAGCAGAAAAGAAGGTATAAAAGGGTTAAAAGCATGCCCTCACTTATATAAAAGACTTCAGTGCACTTAGTATTATTATAATGCCTATTTTGGGTGAACCCCTCATGAGAGACCACCTGTCTTGAGAGACTGCTTTTTTGGAACCACAGGGTGGTCTCTCAAAACAGGTATCACTGTACTATATATGGTTGGTGATTGCTGTGATATATGTAGGCTATAGGCTATATATGTTTGTCCTAGATCAGCAAAAGGGTTGTAGTTATGCTTTGACCATACTATAAAAAGCACCATCATGGTGGCAAATTCTCACAGTAAGAAAAGAGGACTTCATCACGTAAAGACGCGACTATGCTAAAATCCTGTTCTTAACTTCTAAAAAGCTCCAACTAAAGCTAGGTTACTGTAGATAGAAATGTACTAACTATGATAATCTGAGACAAAACAATACAGGATTTTAAAATAGTCGCGTCTTTACGCGATGAAGTCCTCTTTTCTTACTGTGAGAATTTGCCACCGTGATGGTGCTTTTTTATAGTATGGTCAAAGCATAACTACAACCCTTTTGCTGATACTTTAGACCTGCTAACAAACCGGTACTTGGCATTAATCTAGGCGTTCGGTGAAGATGTCTGTTATACCATCTAGCGGTTTTGGATTTTCCTTGACCAATCCTGTGATGGGAGGTTTCCAAGGAACATCCATTACTGCTCTGCCCAGTGCTACTGATGAAGGGTGGAATTCCCAGAAAAGGCCTTATGGCACATTGGCAAAACAGCGATGTTTCGTCTCAGATTTCTATGACATCCTAGATGTCTATAAACACATGCAGTGCAGTGATATATATATAAGTATAGGTTATACAATGGGAATGGGAGGTTTTAGTGATTTACACACCTGAGGGTGGACCCTGAAGGTGTGAATTGCCAAACCTTCCTTTCCCATTGTTTAACTATCTTGTACCATGATGCTGGACATCTGAAGGCGTAGCCTGAGGATGTCGTAACCGTTTTTTTCCTGTCTTCAGGTCCCCAACTTTTAAGGGCAAGTGCATTTTATTTGCCATACAGCCCTCAACCTTATGTATGTCTTAGCCACTAAATAAAATACAGCTGTTGTACAGAGAGAGATGTTTTCATAATCAACCTGACAACATCTTTGACTTTTAAGTTTCCTTGATAGGCAGGGGTGTGAAAAGGGTTACTGCCATAAGGCGCAAATTTTAAGATGACAGGAATTAGTCTCTATCTCATGCCACTGTGCAGGGGAAACAAACAGATACAAATTTTTCTGTAATGGATGGCTATAAGGTAATTACACAGCAGAGAGAATTCCAATAGTGTCAAGATCAGAAACTATAGACAAGGTGTTTATTTATGGATATCAGTGTAAGTATCCTACTTAAACATAAATATTAACATCAAACTTATACAATATTACCATCCCAAATATTCAGGGGGGATGCCCCCCTCCCTAAAATAAACCAGTACAGTGAAACCTCTGTAACCCAGCACTTCTGTCATCCAAATTTCTCTCTAATCCAACCATGTTATGATGTTTAAATGTGGTGAGAGTTGCGTTTCATTTTAACAATAACAGAAGATAGCCAGATGTCAATGAGACAAAGTATATTAATGGAATGATTTAGAATAGGCAAAAGTTGGAATGAATGGCATAGTATGATTTGCTTTTTTAACTCGGACCGGCCACATACATTTAGCTGCACATACCATGTTTTGTTTGTTTGCAAGTTGAAACTTGTCATAGTGATTGACATATGCAAATGTAGATTTTATTTATGACTTCTGTAGAAGAAAGGCTTCACTCCTTTGGGATGTCCTTCTCTTGTTCAACAACGCTGTGGTATTCAATGAAGAAACAAGTGATATTGTTATTCAGGCTGCAATTTTAGTGCACTTACTATTCAATTTCATAAGGTAAATTCTATTTGTGTTATATGAATTACATACATAGCACAGTGGGTAAAGAGAAGCCCAGGGTGCACTGAAATTTATTCTTGTTACAAGTATTTCTTATTAAAAGTATGAAGATTGTATAATGTACGTGGGGCTGTTTCACAGAAATTACTCTTGTTAAGAGACTTTATGTTAACCAGATTCCACTGTATTATATTCAATCTTGTAGTATTGTGTGAACAACTGCAATAGTATGTGTAAGAAAAATGATTTGGCATTAATACCCTCCTTGGTTTGAATTGTTTGGCTATGACCTAGCTAGGTATTTTCTTATCTGTAATCTCTGAAAAGACCTGTTTGCTTGTGTTTGATATAAAAATACATTATATGTATATGTGTCATTTATCACTTAAAATGGAAGGGAAACACTGGAATTTAAGCTAAGACCATAATGCATGCACACATGGACATGTGTGCAACAGTCATGCAAGCAAATGACTAGGGATAAACTGAAGGACTAAACAGCTTTTCCTTCATGATAAGAGGCATATCTACTTACTTTCTGATGTACATGCTGTCAATATTTCTCTACTTGTAGTCCAAAGGAAGTGCCGGAGGTACTGTAATTGCTGATTTTTCAACTCAAACTTTGACCATACATAAATGCTAATTGCAAAACCTTCCACTTAGTGCTATTTTCTACTACATTGGGGGTGCTGGTGCTCAGGAGGTCATCACTGAAATTTGAGCTGTGAAGCTAGGGTACCATTCCAGCTGTATGCCACTGTTGTTTTCTTTTCCTGCACCCCCT
>CAUJGJ010000029.1:440700-460200 GCA_963170055.1 Halisarca cf. caerulea
ATCTACTGGTACAGGTGGCCAGAGTTTGTTGCAGTCAATAACCACCCAACAAGCCTCATTTGGTCAGGCAATGTTCCATCTGATCGACTTCAGGCCAATCTTCTTTGGTGCCTTCCTTACAGCACTGAAGAAGAAGGAAGGAGGAATACACCCCATGCATATCTTCAACGCCTGGTACCAAGTGCGCTAGTAGATCAGTTGCTGAAGAGATGGGCAATATGTTGAGCCCACTGCAGTTGGGGTTTGGAGTTTCCTGATGTGCAGAGGCAGCAGTACATGCTACTAGATTTTAAGTGGAGGATTTGACACCATCAAGGGCTGTAGTGAAATTGGACATTCAGAACGCTTTTAACTCCGTCCGCCAGGATAAATGTTGGAAGCTGTGAAGATTCATGCTCCTCAACTCTTTCCACTCGTTTACTCCAGCTACTCGTGTGAATCAAGTTTACTCTTTGGAGGAAGTATCATTCCTCTGCAGAAGGTGTACAGCAGGGTGACACTCTGTGTCCACTGCTGTTCTGTCTAACCATCACCCAGTCCTTGCGGCTAAAGGCCAACTTCAAAGTGTTTTATTTAGCTGATGGGACAATCGGTGGAGACCATGACATACTCATTGAGGATGTGTCTGTGTTTGAAGAAGAAGCGAAAAAGCTGGATCTGAGCCTCAATCACCAAAAGAGTGAGCTAATCAGATGTCTTGATGTCAGTAACCAACCACCTACACAATCATTCAAGAGCATGAGAATGGTGAAGTCCACTGATGCTGTCCTTCTTGTCTTCCCTATTGGTGATACATCATCAATCAATGTGGTACTCCAAGGGAAAATTGAATCCTTGAAGACCATGGGTGAGAGGTTGAACCACTTAGCCAGGCATGATGCGCTTCTCCTGTTGAGGCATGTATTTGCCTTGCCAAAAGTATTGCACACCTTGTGAACAGCACCCTGTTTTTTGTCACCTTTGCTCTTTCAGTTTGACGTAGTACTACGTAATGCCCTGTCCACAGTATTAAATGTGGACCTTTCCTCTGATGCTGTGTGGATACAGGCATCACTGCCAGTGAGAGTGGGGAGGTATTGGGGTCAGAATGACAACCGAACTCGTGCCTAGTGCTTTTTTGTCCTCTGCTGCTGGTTGTCATGAATTGATTACATACCTGCTGCCCTCATACTCGCCACCAGTGGTCATGGAATCAGCCATCCAGTTATGGTCAAAAGACCTGATCACCCACCTCTGCTAGGAGTGGACAGGATGAAGCAGAAGGAATGGGATGCTGTCTAGGTGGAGTGTATACAGAAGAAGCTGATTATTTCAGCCCCAGCAAACAGCTGGAGTAGAGCACGACTTCTTGCAGCATTTACCAGGGAATCTGGATACTGGTTGGATGCACCACCACTCTCCTCACTTGGTCTTCGCATGGAAGATAAGGCGATCAGAATCACAGTTGGTCTCCATATAGGAGTGCCCCTTGTCATCCCACATCCATGTCAGAATTGTGGGTATATTTGTGAGTGAGATGGTCAACCATGGCCTGAGGTGCAGGAAGAGCAAGGGACATCAGACACACCATAGCTCAGTTATATTAAATACCATCATCCAGAGAGCCCTATCAGCAGCTGTGGTGCATGCCTTCACAATTGGAACCTCAGGGCACTTGCCTTACCACTGGCATTAGGCCTGATGGGATCACATTGGTCCCATGGAAGCGGGGTCGTTCCCTGGCATAGGACTTCACTTGTTCAGGCACAGTTCCCTGGCATGGGACGTCACTTGTTCAGGCACATTAACCCCCTCACACCTCCATCTATCCAGTGTTGACCCCACGACTGAAGCTGAGAAAATAAAGTCCCAACTCTACACTGGCTAAATGCCACTCTATCATATCGCTCCTGTTGTGGTAGAGACAGCTGGACCTTTCAGTCGTAGCGCTCTAGAACTACTGAGGGACATTGGGTGGAGGATCAAGACTGCAAGTGGAGACCCTCTGTCCACATACCATCTCCTACAGCATGTGTCATAACCCCTTTTGACTAGTTGGTATCTTTGTGTATTGTTGGTAGATTCTTTTTTTGTTCTATAACACCGAACATGTGTTTGGTGTTATAGACCTTGTGCACTATGACGTCACTTTCCTCGTGCGAATTTTACAGTTGGCAAAAATATATTAGTGCGCTTCGCAAAATGCCTGTCAGCTGTTGTGCCGCTGGTTGTGCAAATCATTTCTCCAAAGACACCGGAATCACCTTTCATCGTTTTCCCGAGGACCCTAAACGCCGACAACTGTGGGATAGAGCCGTATCTTGAGACAAATGGGAACTTAAAGACCACCATCGTTTGTGTAGCGAACATTTTGTCAGTGGAAAACCTTCCAAGGATCCAGATAGTCAAGACTACATTCCAACCCTTTTTCGTGATGGAAAGAGAAGGACAACAACTCATTCTGACCCACAGAGGGTAGCACGCGCTGCCTAGAGAAGAAAGATGGTCGAAGAACGGGACCTCCTGAAGGCGTCAGATGAGTACGAGGCTGAGGTCATAGAGCAGGAAACTAAAAAAGACGATTTGGTTAGCGAAGAACAGCATGAAAAGCGCGAGGAATCCGCTACCCTTCGTTTAACAGTGGCAGATTTGAGTACACAAGTCCAGGAACTCCAAACGCAAATAGCGCTAAAAGAAAGCGAGCTGGAGCATTCGAAGTTTGGGATCCACTGGCTAAGTAATGAGGAAAGCGTGAAGTTTTACACTGGTTTGCCCAACAAGTCAACTTTAATGGCCCTGTTCAACTATCTGAAACCTTCTATCGTGGAAAAGGGTTAGGGAAGGTCTAGAAAGTTAACGCTGGAAATGAATTTTTGGCAACTCTCATGAAACTGAGATTGGGTCTTTTGAACCAAGATATGGCAGATCGGTTTGGAGTATCTGAGCCAGCATTTTCACGCATGTTCATACGGTGGATTAATGTCATATACAACGATTTAAAACTGTTGTTTCCATGGCCAAGCAAAGAATTAATACGACAGAGGATGCCACTTCAATTCAGCAGATTTCCTAGCACCAGGATCATCATAGACTGCACTGAAATTTTTGTTCAACGACCGTCATCCCTTCAAAGTCAGTCACTAACATTCTCCAATTACAAACAACACAATACTTTTAAAGTACTTGTTGGTATTAGCCCAGGTGGTGCCGTGACCTTTATTTCTGACTTATGGGGAGGACGAGTGTCAGATCACCATTTAACCCAGCACAGTGGCTTATTAGAGCTGCTTGAACCTGGTGACAATGTAATGGCTGATAGGGGATTCAGCATTCAAGACCTTTTGGCCCCACAACAAGTAACCCTGACCATTCCCCCTTTCATGGAGAATGTTTCACAGTTGAAACCAAGAGATGTCACCAAAACGAGACAAATTGCCGAAGCTCGGATTCATGTTGAAAGAGTCATTGGACGGATAAAAAATTACAGAATTTTGCAGGGAATAATGCCAATAACTCTTGCTGACATTGCATCCCATGTGTTTACTGTCTGTGCTTACCTCACCAATTTATCACCACCAGGTATAGCATGAATACTTTCATAATTATTAGTTAGGAGATCCCGACAGACTGTTATTGTAAAATATTGATAAATAGTTCTACTGATCAATAATAATGTTACCACAATGTATTTTTACATGCCTGCATGAGCCATGCAAGAGAACATGCAAACATAATGAAACTCAGTCAGTTTTTTGTAATATGCTTCTTAATATATCTTTCTGTAAAATTTCTCGTGCAATGTTCTTGTAAAATGTTAGTAGCCTAGGCAACATGTCAATCTCCCACACATATTGATCCCTTGATATTCTCTCAATGAATATACCTGCTTTTGTCCACACAATGAAATCACACCAGGCACGTCCACGATGTTAACTTCACCTTGCACCTGATAGAAATAGTTGTGGTTTCTCTTTAAGTGAGGTTTGCCAGTTTCCTTCCTAACCTCCAAGCAGCACTTAGGGTTTTTGGCAAGCTCAGTTGGGCTGATGTCGGTCACTACCTGTTTATCTATGCTATAGATAGTCTTCACCTCTAGAATACCTAATTCACCATCTTCTTCTATCCACCCATCCCCACTCGCTCAGAGGAAAGAGTGAGTAGGAAGGAGGGTTAACCCACTCTTTTTATAATTTAGCCTTGTGTTTGGCATGAGCTGCCTCTTTATCTTTAAGTACTGTCCCAATGCTACACGTTCGTTATCTTCCCCATTGAATTGTTGGTGTGCTGAATTCCATGCGTGTGTAACCCATAGTGCGCCTAATTATGCTGTCACTGTCTGTTGTCTCCCACCGATGCATGATCTCTCCAAAAATGGAGCTCATCCGTCGCCATTGTGTAAAAGTTTCCAAAGCTCACTATTGGCTTGGTCCTTGGTGTTGCTTTCTATAAATGTGGAAAGATCTGGTGACATCTCAGAGGCTTCCATGTATTCTTCAATCACCTCAGATAGAATTGTCAAGTTGGATGGCAGGTCGTTGGATGGCTGAGAACTGTATGGTACACTGGGATTGTATAGAATAAGTTTCTCACATTCCCTCTGAAGCAGCATATCCTGAGACAGGATGGCAGGCTCTCTGCTATGCGCAACATCCCAAAAGTGGAGAACACCACTGTTGGGACAAACAGCTTGCACTGTCTCCACAAATTCTGCCATTCGGTTTGCCATCTCATTTTGAGACGATGTTGGAGAAGAGTCGCTAATTCGTGGCTGCTTTGATTTGGTTGTCTTCCCATACTCTGCCTTGCAGAAAGTTATTTCTAAAATTGGTACAGGCTGGACCTCCCGCTTGGATGGTACATTCCACTGCTGCAATTTCCCTGTGCATGTTATGTCTTCAGGAATGGAGGTAGTATTGCTCAGTTTTAAGCTCTCAAAACGGAACAGCATGGCAGCAGTATGACTGCAGGCCTGACCAAGTCCTGCCTTGCACTGGCACTTTACAGAGAAAACTGTTCCATTTCTGTTCAGACATACATAGACAGTGTATGTTTGCTTGACCATCAAAGAAGAAAAACAGCTACTCCGCACATACACAATATCTGTTTCTGGAATGGCATGAATCCATGTGTTGGTTACATAGCCCTCATCAAAATTCTTGTATCCCTTGAGTGATTTGAATACCTTCAAGTTCTCACAATTGTATGCCTTGTCCCGGCTCTCGATCAGGTACATGAAGAGATCGCCAAAATGAAAGATTGCAGCACTGATATATCTTTCTCCCATGTTTGGATGGACTCAAAGGGAGGCAGTTCTTCAAGCTTTTGCTGTACCGATGCTGGTTTCTTTGCTGAGACAGTGGGCTCTTCATCACTGTCTTCGGCTAAGATCCCCAGCTGCCACTGTGAAAGGAGTTGTCCAACTATCTGTGTCGTGGTCGTGCTGCCGATTTTTACCTTTAAATCTTTGCAAAGCTCTCTGAGTTTTTGTACTTTTAAGCCAAATAATTCCTCCTGCAGCTCCTTACGATCCACAGAACGCTGTAGCATCAATTTCTCCTTGATATGCTGAATCGCCAAGGCATTTTCAGCCATTGCACGGTATAAACATGTGTGAACGATATAAACTATTGCCAACCGTGATGTATTATCATGTGACCTATGACGTCAAATTTGTCATTTTGAAACTCGTCTATTGATAAATAATTCATATATACTAGAGGAGAAGGCCGCCTTCACCCCTAGTTCGGGTGGTGGGTTCAACCTTTATATCAAGTGAAGAGGTTGTATTAAGTAAATTTATTGATTTGAGTTTAACTACTTTATCAAGAAGTGCTATACTGTAACAATTGTTGTATAGGCCAATATTTAGCATTTGACCTCCTTTTCCCCTATAGTTTGTCACACGGGTGCAACCCTTATGTCCAGTGTATAGTAGATATACATGAAGTGCGGTTCTTGTTTTCAAAAATGCTTTGAAGTTGTTTTGTGCACTCTCACACACACATGCACAACACGCACACACACACACACACACACACACACACACACACACACACACACACACACACACACACACACACACACACACAGGCAACCCACACACACACAGCCACACACATACACACACACACACACATACACACACACACACACACACACATATACACACGCACACACACACACACACACACACACACACACACACACACACACACACACACACACACACGTACACACACAGGCAACCCACACACACACAGACACACACACACACACACACACACACACACACACACACACACACACACACACACACATTCACACGGAAACATATATGCACAAACACACACAGATACATCAATTTTGCCACCCATACAAACTATATGTTCCCAAAACAAAATTATAATATCCAATGATTCTTCTATTTGTATTTCACGGCATAATTTACATAGCTGTCGACGGGAAATCCGTATACTCACTACAGATACCATTGTGCACAAACATGGCTGTTGGCATCGTTATTATCACCGATGCCGCTTTTGATTTCCATGCTCAAATCATTCCACTATATATTTAAGGTCACTCACCAGGTATATTGAGGAGCATTAGCCACTGTCACAAAGCACTCGCATCCTTTTCCTAGGAGGAGTTAGCAGAAAACTGATTTGAAGGTAAAAGTCATATTCTAGTCAGGATTCATCCGTACAACAAATATGGCAGTTCGTAGGCTTATACGGGCTATTATCGAAATTTCTCCATTTCACAAGTAAGAATAAAAAGAACCCCTCAAGGTCTCTTTCTAGACACAACATTGAGCTATCGTGAAGATTCACCCGTAATCACTCAAAGTGCGTGTCAGTGAACTGCGAACAAAAAATCGGCCTATCTTTATCGCAGGTGTGACATGTCCCACATGTGAGGTTTTAACAAAAAGGCCGCCCTAAAGTCGGCTCAAATCACCCCCCGTTTTTCTTCCGTTCTGTAAGGTTTTTGAGGAGGTTTCCAGACATAATTACAACTATTAAAGGTTACATTTCTGATATATTCGTGTTCTGAAGTCTTCGCATAGTTAGGGGAAAAAAAAAAAAAAAAAATGGCGGTTTAGGCGCGCAAGTCAGGAGGACGAAGCTAAGGAGATTTCCCCTTTCACAACGAAGTGTTTTTCGATCCACTGCTTGACCCATGACGCCAACCGACCTCAGTAATTCTCCCCGTGACATCTGGTCCGAGATTGATGGCGAATTTTCAACCATAATTGCACCTATCCACTTCCAATTGGCTTCAGACGATTTGCAGCCGGCAGAATCAGCCTCGATCTTCTCCTCCTTACTAAATGATCATCTTGAAAGATATGACGTACTACCACGCAAGAACCCTAGTGCTGTTCAAGTGAGTGTGATTCATAGAACGAGAAAAATTGAAAGAATAGTGAACCACCTTAAGTTTGTGAAAAACAATCTTAGAAAACAGCGTAAGGAGAATCCTCAAGCATTTCTAGATGCCTGTAGACTCTACAATAAGTGTCTTAAAGGTAAAAAGAAATTAGACCATGATCGTGATGTCCGTAACCAAGAGAAAGCTTTTAGATCCAACCCATGGCACTTTTCTAAGAAACTGTGTAAAGAGAAGTCAAACCAAATACAGCCCAAATTTGAAGCTAATGAAGCCCTTTCTCACTTTCAAACCAGCTTTGCTGGAGACAGCTCTTACGCTCACCTCCCCACCTGGGTTAAAGAAGTTATGCCATCTCCACCATTAGATGAAATGTCTCCGTTTGACATGTCTGCCATCACTCCAGCTATTATCAAAAGAATTTTGAAGAAAAAACCATCAAATTCCTCCCCTGGTGAAGATCGCATATCTTATCACCACCTGAAGAATATGCCATCCACTCACCACTTCTTGGCTACTCTTTTCACCAAAATCCTACTCAAGGATCAAACAGCTCCTAAAGAATGGTGTACCGCAAAACTTATCCTTATTCACAAGACAGGCGACAAATCATTACCTGAGAACTTTAGACCCATCGCCCTTACATCAGTTGTCAGAAAGCTATTTAACAAGATTTTGGCTATACGTCTAGAAGACTTCTTACAACAAAACGGCCTCCTTAATACCAGCCTCCAGAAAGGATTTTTGACAGACACCAATGGCACCATGGAACACATTTTTGCAATGTCAGCTATCATCCAAAATGCCTATGTACATGGATCACCTCTCAGCGTCACCTTCCTCGACCTCAAAAATGCCTTCGGTTCAATATCCCACTTGTTGATCCGAGATATGTTAGCTCATATTAGACTACCTCCAGAGATCTGCTCCTTCATCAACAGCACATACTCTCAACTCACAGGGTATGTGGTCACCAAACAATGGGCCACCCCAAATTTCACGATCAACAAAGGAGTTTTTCAAGGAGACACCCTCTCACCACTCATTTTTCTAATCGCATTTAACCCAATACTAGCAGCAGCTCAATCTTTATCCACCCTGGGATTCCGTATTAGAGTTCCACTGGCGCCACCGGCAGACCTCCCACCAGTGAATTCTTACATCTATGCTCACTGGGATGAAGTTGACTCACCTGAGCCAACTGGGTGGTACTTAGCAAAAGTTTTATCACTTTCTCCAGACGGTACCGCATCACTCTACTATCGCAAGAGCAGAGCTAGTGAGACTATTAGCCTAAAAGAGATCCGCTGGTTTCCAACTCAGGGAAATGGAAAATGGTTTGTACATCCAGAGGAAATGACATCTACCCAGCTATCTGCACCTCACAAAGTGAAAGGATTTGCAGACGACTCGACCATCATCTCCACGTCCACTGAAAACCACCAAGAAGCTTTGAATGTTGTTACCAAATGTTGTGATGATCTAGCCTTAACCTTGAAACCCTCCAAATGTGTATCCTTGGTATACAATGGCAAGAAAGTTACCAAGACAACTGTCTTCAAAGTGGGCGAAGGGACAACCAGAAACATTGCCACCGGTCCAACCAAGTTTCTTGGTCAGATTATTGGCGATTCACCATCGTGTACAACAAAAGCAGCAAGAAACCATCTCATTGGTGAATTTACTAGACAATTGAATAACCTTGACCAGTCCTGCATCCGAGGAGAATTCAAACTCTGGATCTACAAAAGGTATATGGTCCCTAGTTTCCACTTTCACTTGGCTGTCAACAACATCACTGAATCCACCTGCAACAAGATGCAAGCCACAGCAATGAGAAAGATCAAACAGTGGTTGGGCCTAACAAGAAGTACCACAATGGCTATCATTCATCACCCAAATGTGATTGACATCCCATCGATCTCAGAGCTCCGCACAAAGGCCAAGCTTGTATTTCTCTCTGCCATCAATACATCCCAAGATCCTATGATCACAGAGCTAGGATCATTGCTCACAGATGAGTCCTTTCTCAGTAGCCAAGGTGTCCCAGATGCTTCCACACTGCTTCTAGAGAAAGCCAGAAACTCCATAACATCAATTGGCAAAAGACAGCTATCCAATCACGGCAAAAAAGTTTTCAGGCAACACCGACTGGAAATCTGGGGCAGCAAGCTAGAGCAGCTTACTGTACAGCAGAAATTCCTTGACATCACAGAGCTAGAAGCTCGCAATGGAGTTTGGAACCGAATCCAAGCAGGCCTTCCAGCAGGCCAGCTCTCCTTTCTATTGCGGGCTGGCTCTGACACTCTGCCAACACCACTAAATCTCAAGAGATGGCGTATACAAATTGATTCGAGATGTGCTCTCTGCAGTCACCACCTCCCCACCACTCACCACATCCTGTCGGCCTGTCCAATCGCATTGGAACAGGGTAGGTACACCTGGAGGCATGACAGCACTCTGAATGTTCTAGTGAAAGGCCTCAAAACAGCACTACCCGAAGCTCGAATCCTTGCTGACCTCCCCGGACTCAGGGCAGAGGAAAATCCTCCCTCCACCATTCCAAGCGAGTTGCTTGTTACCACCGCCTGTCCAGACATAGTTGTAATCGCTAACCAGGAAGTTACCCTAGTTGAACTCACCATACCATTCAACTCGCCAGAAAGCCTTATAAATGCCAAACAACGTAAGGAAGATAAGCCGAACTACCAACTAGCCTTAAGTGATCTGGATTCTCGGGGATTCAGATCAAGCCTCATCACCGTTGAAATTGGATCCCTAGGTCACTGGCTACCCGGAACTAGGACATCCTTACGGCAGCTCCTACGTGACATGTCTAAGTCAGCCGTGACACGCCTCCTAGATCAGGCGGCAAAGGCAGCCATAGCTGGGTCCCAAGTCATCTTCAACGCCAGACAGTTTGAAACCTGGAATGCATCTCGGCCACTACTTCAGTAACTCAACACATGTAGTCTTGTATATTTGGCTCTACACATCAACATTTATAGTTTAGTCTACTTGTCTAAGTTCATTATGTATGCATGTAACACATGTACTTCAGCCCTTGCCATGCCCAGCCTCTACACAGCTCTGTTGTTTGTTCTGGAACCATGTGTCTAGGGTCCATACTGTAATCATGTAACTTTAATTATACTTTCTAATTTCTTGACTTGTACAACTTCAATCAATAATGATTTGGTTTTCCCCCTTATTCTTCTCGCTTTTAAACTAAACGGGCTAGCGATCACTAGGAAGGTTCTGTAGCCTTCAAACTTCATATTTCAACTCAAAATGATCACGCGGGGTGCCTTTGAGGGGTCTTGAAGCAGCTAGTGTAGCGCAGAGTGAGAATTATTTGGATAGGAAAATCCCATACTTAAGAAGAGCCCGCCACAATGAATCGGACTAACATAGACTAGGTTTGCGGTCGGCATCCGCCCACCTATAATAAGATTCATTGCTAGCCTCCCACCTAAAACTAGATTCATTGCTTGTTTATTGCATTCATTGCATGTAACTTGAGCTCGACGAAGAAAAACATGTCCGCGAAAGGTGAATCGACTCGCCGATTTTGATGGAAGCAAGTTACAACCGAAAGGGGGATCGATTCGTCGATTTTGGTCGAAACAGACTTGCAACTGCTATTCTGAAGTAATGATACAGTATAGTTAGAAGCGTTTTGAAGTGAGATTGATGCCTTTTGAGACACTAGCTACAAAATAATAGTGACGGCAATGTATGGCTACGCAACACCAGTACCGTTTTGAGATTGTTCAGTTCTTCTTTCTAGCCTTTGTTTCTAAGTGGGTACATTGATTTTAGTCTGAAAGCTGCATAGTTTTAGTTTTTATCTTACAGATTGGCATGATTGTGTTCCTTCTCAACAGCAGTGGAAACCTTCTTCAATAGGCTCTATTCGAGCAACCATTATTTCACTTTAAAGGAAAAACTGCACAAACAAACGTGTATAAAAACCATTCAAAAATGGTAAAAGGATGTAGGATTGACGTAGGACTGTGCAAAAAGGATCCTCCAAAAACCCATGGAACAAGAGTAATCTGCGAAACCGGTGCAGGGCTAGGTGGGCAAAGGGCAAGACGGGCATAGGGCTAGACGAGCACTGTGCAAATTCCTACATCCCGCAGCACATATATACCATAATACAATGTGCTGAACATGCGGGATGTAGGAATTTGCACAGTGCTCGTCTAGCCCTATGCCCGTCTTGCCCTTTGCCCACCTAGCCCTGCACCGGTTTCGCAGATTACTCTTGTTCCATGGGTTTTTGGAGGATCCTTTTTGCACAGTCCTATGTCAATCCTATATCCTTTTACCATTTTTAAATGGTTATATATATATATATATATATATATATATATATATATATATATGTATATATATATATGAGTATTATTATTCAAAGTAAACAGAGTACAAGGATGCACATATATAATATTTAGAACAAAAAGATCACACAGTTCAACAACCAAAAATAGAACAAAAAAATCACAAAGTACAACAACCTAAAATTGAAGTGGTATTATAGTTCTGTATGCACACACTGATTCGTTGGCACAGTTTCAAATATGCTAATGGGTCATTTGTTAATGTATGCGTACGATTAGCTAGGTCATGGAAAAAATCAAGGGCATCCTGCCCAAAAACTCCAGTAGACTCAAAAGTGATGGGCTGGAATATGTGGAATAGTTCGCCATACAGATCTCGCTTCTTGGTTGCCGCATGATTGGCCAGCAGCTCATGCTGGGATGATGACATCTGAATGTTGGATGAGGCGAAGGAGTCCCAACACTTCACATCCCAAACAAGGGCACGGCCTTTAGCCCAGGGTATGATGGTGAGGCCATCAGGTCTCTTACCATCCGACCGACATAAAGCCCATCGACCGACATCGAGCCCTTTCTGCTGACAATGTGCTATCCAGTGTGGATAGCACATTGGCAGAAAGGGCCCGATGGACTATGTCATTCAGTGCTGTGTGTCAGGGCAATCTGCCTTGACTACTCCGGCAACTGAGCCCATGTACTCCAGAGTGGTCCACAGCGAGGACAATCGTGCGGGACACAAAGGGTTGCTCCAAGACGAAGGCCCACTGCAGTCCAGATGGTTTCATTTCCCATACAGAGGCCGAGTGCTGAAACCGGAGAAGAAGTAAGCCAAGCCCCTGACTCCTTCTGTTTGGATGCCAGCAATCGTGCCTTTCCTCTGGAGTCAGCTGTGGTCAGGGGTGACTCAAAGTGACCCTCAATTATGGGCAAATCCATGATATATATATTATATATATATATATATATATATATATATATATATATATATATATTATATATATATATATATATATATATATATATATATATATATATATATATATATATATATATATATATAGTATATATATTTCTAAACTAATGCACTGTAACATCAAAGATTCTGGCGAGTTTGTATGCTTCAAACAATGGCAGTGTGATCTGTAGTGCTCTATGCTATGCCAGTGCTGGTGCAAAATGGCCCCTAAACCCAATTGCAAAAATTGGTGGATATACTGACATAGACGATGAAGGATAATATAATACAAGTGTGATTACAGTAATAACAATGATTAAGATATGCATGGGAGCTTAAAATATATGTCATGTGAGGCCAATAAATATATCGATCAATGGTGATTTACTTAATGACAATTGTGAATGTACAAAGTAATTAAAAGTGATCGTCTATGCTATAATAATTATTGTGTGTATACATAGCCTAAGCACAATAGACCACAAATTTCGAATGCTGGGTAGACGGATACAACTAGGATGATTTGAGTTACATGTCTTTGTGAATAAAATATGCTGTTTGGATTATAATTAATGGGTATACATATATGTAGCATACCATATGGCAAGATTCTCCATCATTATTCTCATTTGTCAGGATACTCTTCCTTCCACTGCATTGCTGTTGGACAGGGCTCTCCTTTGGTAGACTTGTTATCATCAATTTCATCTGGGGCTTCATCCACTTCTTGGCAACCCTTTATTCGATACTTTGGTGCAATGGTCGTTTTGATTCACCCATTTATCAAACCATCCAGTAGGGGGGGGGGGGGGGGGGGCGTCCAGGACCACTTCGTTTGTCACCATACCAGTAGCTTCCTGCTGGGAGTCCTGGGGGGCATCTGGTAACCCTGCTAGCATGAACAGCTATTGTCCCATCCTCAGGCAGGTATACCTTCTTGGCTGTAACTCCTGTCACTATCAGACTCACTATCTGATATGGACCATACCAGGACTTAGATTACTTGCACTGCTTGCTGCTTTCTTCTACTGGAAAACGGATGAGAATCCAGTCACATATTTTGTAATCCGAGGCTTGGGATTCTGATCATAGTACTTTTTGTACTTCTTTTAAGCTTTAGTCATCACTCATTCAGCTAATTGTTGTGCCAGGGAAAGGCTACTCACTATCTCCTCTCTATAGTCACTAAAATCAGCTCGCTCAACTGGCAATTCTCGGTACAGAGTAGCATTGTTAGGTGATCTAAAAACAACCCCAAACAATAGGTAAGAGGGCTTCTCTCCTGTACTTGAGTGTAGCACTTTTTGATATGCCTATAAAACAGCTGGGAAGTGTAAATACCACTGATTTCCTAATATGAGGGCATGCTTCCTCAGAAATGCTTATAGCGTACGATTAAAGTGTTCCGTTTGGCCATCCGTTTTCTGAGTGCATACAATTGAGCTAAGGCTGCTATCTTCTTGGCTTCTTGGTCATCTGTAGGCAAACATTCTGATTGCAGATAGTCCCAAATCTGCTACAGTTCTGGATCTTCTAGGCTGCTCTTCATGAGGAGAGTATGATGCTAGGCCGAGAAATCCTCTTACTCCTTTTGCATCGGTTGCCTGGGAGAAGTTCTTCACTGCCTCTACATGATATTGACTAGTCTGGAGTCCAGAACTTGTGATTCAATATCCAAGGCATTCAACCTCCATTTTGCCAGTTTCAACTTCAGTTTAACCTCTACAAGCCTCCTCAGTACCAACTCTAAATGACAGATATGCCATATGGTCCTCCTGCATCCTAGAAGAAATCATTATGTCATCGATATACACTGACACAAATAGAATACTATCAGTTTTGATAGGGTTGTCAGGACATGATATGTCCTATATCACATTATGATATCCATATCATGCAGACATTTAGTCCAGCCAGCTGTGACCCACATTTGTAAGCAAGAGCCAGGAGCAGAAAGGGAAACATTTCCTGCCAACGGCGCTTACGTATGAACATGGGTCGCAGCTGGCTGGACTAGCAGACTTCTTACTTTTGACCAAATGGCAACCCATAGAAGAAGCACTCTACTGTACCAAATTCATTCTTGGCGAAAACCTGCACCACACAGCTAAGCAATGATACCGATATGAAAGGAAGCTGGTAATACAATATATATAAGTAACGTACTTCTACGATCAACAAAGGTTTTTAGTTGTGCATAAATCGAGGTAAGCTCGGTTTGACCATACTATAAAAAGCACCATGACGGTGACAAATACAGTAGGAGGAGAGGGATTCCGCGGGTAAAGATGCAACTACTCTAAAATTCTGTTCTTAACTTCTAAAAAGCTTCAACTCAAGCTAGGGTAGATAGGAATGTATTAACCACAATAGTCTGAGACGAAACATTGCTATTTTGCCAATGTGCTATAAGGCATTTTCTCAGAATTTCACCCTTCATCAGTAGCACTGGGCAGAGCAGTAACGGATGTTCCTTGGAAACCTTTCATCACGGGATTGGTCAAGGAAAATCCGAAACCGCTGGAATATCTTAAACAGACATCTTCACCGAATGCCTAGACTGATGCTAAGTACTGGTTTGTTAGCAGGTCTAAAGTATCATGTATATGTATGGTTCTAGCTGCCCAGTGCTACTGTGCAGCTAAGGTGAAATTCCCAGAATAGGCCTTATAACACATTGGTAAAACAGCATTGTATTGTCTCAGACTATCGTGGTTAGTACATTTTTATGTACTTCTACAATGCCACAAGGTATCACAAGGCTTTGCAATGACCATATGGGTGTAAACAAGCATATGCATACATTGCAGGTAAGTTATGTCTGATTTGGACATAAGATAAAATGGTAAATGCACTGAAAAATAGTACTGCCTTAATTGTTGTCTGCCAGAACGAGATATACTGTACACGCAGTTGTGATATATGCTTACACAAAAGCAAGGACATACAGTATCTATTTTGCATCTGAGTAACTTAGAGGCTTATTCAGCACTTAAAAGTTTGCCTTTGCAGACCTTTCTTCAGCCCTACATGAAAACGCAAAGATTACAAAGTCCAGTCATAGAAATGGGTGTTATAGTATACAAAAATAGGCTAAAACTGTAGAGTGAGTATAAACTTACTAAATCAAAATTTGATTTCGCTGCTCCATTCCACAGCTTAAATATCCAAGATTATCCATATAAGAAAAAAATCTGTTCAGTCACTAAACACTGGAGATAAAATGAATGGAACAACATACAAAGATTCCCTTTTTTGATTCCGAGGGTTGGTCATGTAGGAACAATCTGTGAAAGTTTAAAATTCAAAACTAAAACTTCCTTAACCCGAATCTCAATTGAAATATCCTTGTGGGGTCATCTTTCATATTTGTTGGATAGTTGATGCTGTCTTATTAAAAATTTAGATTAGGCAGGGTTCTACACCAGATACCAAAATTAATAGAGATGCTTATGCATTGGTCCAATTGTAATTTATAACTGTACATCTTTTTCCAGTAGATAGTAAGGTAATTTCCTATGATAGCATCTGCAATTTTGTTTTATGTCTAAAGTGGACATACCTTAAGGTTAAAAATGTTAGCGGGCCCTAATTTTAGCATTTGTCGTTGGCCAACATGTAGCGGGTATTTATTTTAGCGATTTAATAGCATGTGCCAAATCTGTAGTTGGCGATTTTGGAAATGTTACCATTACCAAATGCTGAATACCCAATCCTTTTCCGATTCTTTTCTAGATCACCATTTCTAATCTTTATGTTATACCGTACTATACTGTTGCAATAGAAAGCTGCAGAAACGAAACACTGAGATCACAAAACCTTGTAGATACGGTTAGAAGAATCGATCTTGTTGGCAAAGAGCTTGAAGGAATCGTTATCACTTTTTAGTGAATTTAAATCGAAAATGATTATAACGTATATATTATGCTATAATCCAATCATTCTTTTAAATTTTAGATGTATTTGGTTCACTGATTGCTGTTTATTTCAATGAATTTGCGTAGATTTTGCTTCTGTTCAGAGCCACCATTTTCTCCCATGCAGTGCACAGTACATCCATATAAATTGTACAATACAAAATATTAGTGGGTACATTTATTGGCGGGGTATAATTGTTAGCGGACACTCAAGTTAGCAAATTTGAGGCTCCTCACTAATTTCGCTAAAGTTAATACCCGCTAACATTTGTAGCCTTAAGATAACATATCTGTGATACATATGTACAGTACCTAGAATTGAGTATGTGTGTGTGTGTGTGTGTGTGTGTGTGTGTGTGTGCAGGGTTCTGCACATAACTTTGGTACACCTTACATATTGCATAGGTGTGGAAATGTAGTGCTATGTGTCTGCTTGACAATTTACTACTAGAAGATTTCACAGTACCATTTCTTCACCCAGTTGATGAAGTTGAATACCCTGTAAGTGAATATTACAATGATTTTTATTATTGTGTCTGTGTTATGTCATGTGTTGTCAGGTATACTGCCCATACTTTCTCTATTCTACTACACCTAAACATGATAGATACGTAAGTATCCTGTTTGTAACAACCCTGGTCTCTGTAACATACCAAGGCTAATTTTCGGGATGAATTTTGATTGTGATGGTGATACATACTAATATAATGTTCAATTTATTCTGTGTTTACATAGTAGGACCTAATTTGGATTTAATTCTTTGACCAACAGTTGATAGCCAAATGGTGATATAATATATGGATTTTGTTATATGGTTGTGGTCACCATCAAAGAGAAAAAGTGTGCATATACAGTGTATACTGTTTACGGAATGTGTATGTGCATTCCATAAATGCATGCGAAAACATGGCGTCTTTCTGCACAAAGAAAATTCTTGCGGTGCTCTTCTCGGGTGGGGAGAAGCCTTCCGCCTACCCCACCATGACACTCCCCATGAAGCACCTCGATAGTATTCCACTTTTCATGTCGATCGCATTTGAGCTGCTGGAGGAGTTTGCGAACAGACAAATTCAGCTCTACTGAATTATAGATATAGATTCTCTTTGATTTATCAATCCACCAAAAC
The DNA here is from genome assembly GCA_963170055.1 of Halisarca cf. caerulea. Taxonomy (NCBI): domain Eukaryota; kingdom Metazoa; phylum Porifera; class Demospongiae; order Chondrillida; family Halisarcidae; genus Halisarca; species Halisarca cf. caerulea. The sequence goes on from CAUJGJ010000029.1 coordinate 458,416, forward strand.
AGCACATGTACAACAAAAAGAAAAGATAATCTAAGTAAAGTGAAGAAGAGAAAATAAATATAACTACCAACAATATAAGAATTGAAGTTAAAGAATATCATCAATCAAAGAGCTATAATTCACAGTTCCCAGAATCGAAAGGACATTGCCTCTTTGAACTACAACAGACAATCTCTGAATAAAAAAAAATGCAGTGATTGTACCTCTCCTGTGCCAGCCATCATATGCTGCGAAATCTGCTTGAGGAAGAGGAGAGTCTCTGTACCGAAGGACCCAATAGATTCAATGAAGACAGGACCAAAAATATGGCTGGATTCAAGATGGGTGTACTGGACTGCCTTGTGAGCTTCTGCTTGGTCAGCCACACCTCCAGATCTGTTGGAGACTAAAGAGGAGTACGATGGGGCAAAGGTATCAGAACAGGTGGCATCTCAGATTTGAGAATGTCCATTCCTGCAGAGAAGTAGGGTCACCCCATTGGGACATTTCCATCTAATCTGCTGAGGCCATGGGGAAGGAACTCCTGCTGCTGTCACTGATCTGCAGATGATGTCATTGATCATATGAAGGCGTGGGTGGCGACCCTGGCTTTTACGACAACTTAATCCATGCACTGCTGCATGTTCTATCCATGGGCACTCCGCATTGTCAGCAAGGATGAGGGTGACAACACAGGGTGTTTATAACCGTCTGTTGCTTGTTCCGATTGTGGGCGGTGCTTGTTTTCAACGTCATCAATTAGTGGCTGTTTTTAATGCGTCATTCAGCATCTTTCAGATGACGTACGAAATTTCACGTATCAACAGAATGGGGGAAGAAGGCGACTTTTGTGACGCTATGCCTATGTATCCGTGAAACGTCACGAAAATGGCAGTTTTGTTGAGGGCGAAGATAAAGTCGCTTGGTCAGACGGCCATTTTTGCATTTTATTCCTGGACGGTTATAAATACCCTGTGAAAGAGCACCCTCCAAGCGCAGGCCAACGGAGATGGTAACTGTATCATCATTCATTCTGAGCCCAATAGATGAGACAGGGGGTTCATTAAGCCAAGCACCTGACCCTTCTGTGGAGACACCAAGTAGTCTGGCTCTTGAGATAGGGTCTGTGGCCTATACCGTACTCTCTCTAAAAATTCGTCACACCTAATGCAGCAAAAAATTCGTCTTTCTATTAGAATAGAATAGGATTTCCCTAAACTGTTTACCCTGACGAAAATATAGAATTTTTAGACGAAAATTAGAATATGACGAATCTTTAGAAAGCTATTCTCGAATTCTATAATTCCAGCTTTTGGTGATGGGAGGTACGCCATTTTGACCTTCTTGCGTACTTGGACAAGCAAAAATCCACAAAGAAAGCCAAAATAAGCACAAGCGTTGTGTATTTCCTTCTTTAAAGACAAAGAAAATGTCGCAATGGTTCGTCTTAGTGAGACTCTGTGTCTACAAGAACAAAATCCACCCGTTGCAGGAGATCGTCACGAGCGAATTCATCGAGTACTGCGGGGAGATGACGAAATATTAGATCACTTCCGGTACCTGACGAAAATTAGAGTCACATGACGGAAATTAGAATGGGTGCAAATTCGACAGGTTTAGAATACAAATAAACCAAAGATTTAGACCTGACGAAAATTAGAATGACGAATTTTTAGAGAGAATATGGTATATATATATATATATATATATATATATATATACATATACATATATGTTGTTTTTTTCATTTTATTGCATAAACAATTGTACAACAAGAAGAACACGACACTACAGATGATTAGAATA